>JARFOD010038985.1:0-10321 GCA_031763545.1 Mopalia muscosa | reverse complement strand
TAATATGAACTACACAAAAAGAAACATAGTGGGGAAAGGGAATCCTCAATGTGCACATAATGTCCATGTATGATTTGTACCATTACATGATCAACAAGTTTATTATTTTTATTATTTTTATTATTTTCGTCCTTTGTCATTTCGTTTATTCCATAAAGTACAGTGGCAAACTAAAAAGTTTGTTTGATTGGGGTGTAACGTTGTACAGTACTCAAGGGAATTTCACAGAGTCACATTATATGACTCACTCATATACATAATGGTAAAAAGACAAACTCCATCCAGTGAAGTATAATTAGTAATCACACATTCTAACCACAAAGCCACAGCCATGGGCCATCCAGTGGTTTTCTCCATCCAGTGAAGTATGATTAGTAATCACACATTCTAACCACAAAGCCACAGCCATGGGCCCTAAAGCAAAGTAAGTTTAACCTTTAACCTTTAAGGTAACAATATGGAAGTGAGGGATATGCTTTGTAATAGCAAAACTAGCCAAAGAAGCTATGTAATAACTCGACTGAAATACACTTTACTTTTGGTGACAAAATATTGAACAGTTCTCAAAATATGCTGCTGACACAAAGAGTGACAGACAGACAGTCGAACAGAGCTGTATATACTCTTGACTAGTTTGTAGCCAGAATATAATAAAAGAAAGTATGGAACAGGAAAGTTGAATTGTAACAAGAATGAATGGATGGAAAAATGACACCATAATGGGGAAACCAGTAAGACTTGGAGTACATGTATGGCAACAGGGGACTCGTTTCTAAAAACATTTGTACAAATCTGACCGGCATGATATCAAAGTCAACTGAGAAAGCTTATTTATTATGAATGTATTCTGAGAAAAGATTTCTTCCTAGATTAATCCTTGGACATTCATTACTCGATAGACAATCACTGCTATTCAAATCTAACCTCATTCAACATTTATCGCAATTCCAAAGAGCTTCCAAGAACTCTTCCTGGAAATTTATATCCAGTGTAAATAATAAGGATCAACGTCTTCCACAGATCTGGGCAGGCCAAAATTACATTAACTCTTCTTTTGCATACGTAGATTCATTGCAGTTTAAAATTGTACTCAACCGTATTCAGACTGAAACAAAGCTGGATTATGATAGAAAACCATAAATAAACACAATTTAAATCAAGCCTGAGGCCTAAAATTTGCCAATATACCTTGGGTTGACAGCATTTGATTAAAACAGTCGCTATCATGCCTCCATGATACAGATAGTCAGCTTGGCCATAAACGAGGACCATATTTGGTAGATCACAGTATATTTTGAGGGCTTCACCTGGCAATTAACATCTGTACAAAAAATCTAGGATTAGGTAATAAAGTCCTAAAGATGAAAATTTTGCCAATTCTTTTAAGGTTACTAACAAATGTTACATGAAAAAATGTGTTTAGAAATAACCAATCCACAGTATGAGCATTACCAGTAGAAATCTACATTTTAACACATCTTAAATTTTAAAGTACCGGTACTTCAGATTTTCATAGCTAATTTTATATTTAATGGATTAAATTGAAGAACATATTGAAGAAAATAACATTTCATACTTTTTAAAGACTAAGATTTTTGTAGGGAGTGTTGTGGTAGCAAATTTTATGTGAGCAGACTTGATAAACTATATCATTACACTTTACATTAGCTCTGAATCCTTGAATTTTAACATGTTGTATGGACTTCACCCATGTAATTGGTGCTCATAATTTACCTTCAATTGCTTGTAAGCCAACTCCAGTATAAATCACTTATATAACGTTTATTTATACAGTCAGTATAGTATCTTTACATCTGGCAGAATGGTGCATAATGCAGGTGATCATGCAAAATTTCCAATAGAAAACCTCAGCTACTGACATTAGGCTGACCATCTGCTGTTCTGCTGGGGGGGAGTCAATCTGTACAATTCGTTACCACCCCAATCAGTAAGATATCACATGACTTTTTTCCTTTTATGTGACAATTATTAGTAATTTTAACAAAGAAACGATTTTCTACCCTCCAGACTGCTTCATTTCTAAATTATTATCCGAATCATTCCAAAACAGTACCCGTGCCACTTGAAATCTTAAAAATCATCAACAGCTGTTAAACCAAAGAAGCCAATGTTTTAGCCGGAGAAACTTTTGGGAACGTCAGATTCTTGAAGAGGAATCTTCTCACGCCTCAGTCAGTGTCCTATGCATTTTTCCTTATTGAGGATAACTTCTAGAAATTGGGACACTCTAATTTATGGACAGTCAACAGAAATAACATGCAAGACCCCCTGTCATTAAGCCTATTTCTCAGTCAAAACTGGTAGAAGTTATAGGGTATAAAAGTGACACAAGTGTAAAACTACAATATTGAAATAATTGTGGTGTTCATCAGAACTTGAATATCAACAGTATTTATGTTATTTTGAGATAACACTTTCACAGTTTCAACAGATTCTAGTTCCGATGATTTAACAAGGCGACCTGCATGCAGGAATATTTTCCAGGTGCATATTACAAATGTTTTTGCACAAGACTGCAAAACAAAAATCTTATAAGTTTGATGTAAGAAGTCATAAATTGTCACATACTTTTGAGTGGAATCCCTATCATTGTTTATTATTAATTGGGTAAAGATCAAAATCATACTCAAAATTTTGTACATCTTCCATAATTTGGTGAAATCAGGTGATATGTTGACAGTGACAGAAATAGAATAAAACAACAGAGAAGAATGATTGACTGATTGGTTGATTTTTAATGATGTGCTTAAGGAAGCAAAGAAAGACTTCAATACAAACGGCATGATACAAACACGTTGGGAATGACAATGAAAATCCAAAGTTTTTATTTTAGAAAAAAATTGGTCTAATAACATATCATAGATAGACATGAATCAGGTTGTGTCTAGAAAGAAAAAAATCTAATGACATAATATTATTGGAGTAAATATTAAATGAAAAGATTTTGAACTATACCAATGTTCATCAGTTTAAAGCAATTTGTCCCAAAAGCATAGAATGTGTTGATAATACTTGTACATATACAGGAATTAAAGCTAAGTGAAAAACAGATAAGTCAACAAACAGATGGATAGACAATAAGAATTCAATAAACCCCCATTACCTATCCTCCATTCTATAGGTTACTTTAGGGAAAACTCAAAAGTCTTAACTGAAGGATGGCTAATTGACAATGTTGTTTTTTATCAATTAATTTATTTGCTTTAAAAGAAAAAGTGGAAATCATTGTAGGGCAGCGGTAAGCAGTGGGCTAATAGTGAATTAGTTTGTTTGAACATCACGACCTGTAAGCTAGACATTACTTCCGCCTTCTCTACTGTCTTCACCTAATCCTCAAGTTTTACTCCCACATAAAACAGCAGTAAAACATTAAGCCACCTTTCAAAATCAACCCCATTCTCAGTAAAGGGTAAAGTGTTACAACATTCACACACACACAAGTTAGAGACCAGAGTGTGTCAGCGCCCACATCCTGGAAAGCACTTACTGGAGAGGATTTTTACTTCAGGGTACTTTCAGCCTTTATGTTTTTGTTTGCGCCTGCTCAAAACATCACTGGTATAGAATTACCCTTTAATGGCTCTCAAAGGCCTATAAACCATGACGCCGCAATGTTATTATTAATTAAGTTTAAACCTTATTTTGACAGCTTTCGGGTTTGAGATATAAGTGAACAGGGTTTAAGATATAAGTGAACAGGGTTTAAGAGACAAGTGAACATGGTTTAAGAGACAAGTGAACAGGGTTTAAGAGACAAGTGAACAGGGTTTAAAAAATAAGTGAATAGGGTTTAAGATATAAGTGAACAGGGTTTAAGAGACAAGTGAACATGGTTTAAGAGACTAGTGAACAGGGTTTAAAAAATAAGTGAACAGGGTTTAAGAGACAAGTGAACAGGGTTTAAGAGACAAGTGAACATGGTTTAAGAGACAAGTGAACAGGGTTTAAGAGACAAGTGAACATGGTTTAAGAGACAACTGAACAGGGTTTCAGATATAAATGAACAAGGTTTAAGAGACAAATGAACATGGTTTAAGAGACAAGTGAACAGGGTTTAAAAGACAAGTGAACATGGTTTAAGAGACAAATGAACAGGGTTTAACAGACAAGTGAACAGGGTTTCAGATATAAGTGAACAGGGTTTAAAAGACAAGGGAACAGAGTTTAAGAGACAAATGAACAGGGTTTAAGAGACAAGTGAACAGGGTTTCAGATATAAGTGAACAGGGTTTAAGAGACAAATGAACAGGGTTTAAGAGACAAGTGAACAGGGTTTCAGATATAAGGGAACAGGGTTTAAAAGACAACTGAACAGGGTTTAAGAGACAAATGAACAGGGTTTAAGAGACAAGTGAACAGGGTTTCAGATATTAGTGAACAGGGTTTAAAAGACAAGAGAACAGGGTTTAAAAGACAAGTGAACAGGGTTTAAGAGACAAGTGAACATGGTTTATAAGAACAGGTGTTTTTTCTATTCCTGAGGTTGACAAGGTATTAATTTACATTTGTAGAAATGCATATATCGCTACTGTCTCAGATGACTCATTCCTGCTATGATGTATAGTTTTCTGAAATTTGCAAATATAAAGGTGGCCTATTGCCAAAGGCTTCAAAGTCAATACGCAACTATGATTTGAACATCAGGATGTATTAAAGGATTTTCCAGGTTTCTAATGATACAAATGAATCTTGTCTTTCATCTGTCACATTGCAGAGAGCATGATGTTATGCCAGAAGGTATAATGTAAATATTTAAACTGACAAACATTTACTTTCGATTATCAAACTTTTCAAGCACCCATATAGTTCACCGGAAATATACTGTATTTCTTATACTTTGTTATTCCTGGTGGAAATAAACCAAATCAATATATTCAACTTTACTTGTTTGAAAATATAAATTTATATTATTAAATATCTTAAATATGTAATACTATTAAAAAAAAGATGATTGTTTTTTAGCACTGGAGGAAGATTTTACTTTAAACAGTTGCAAAACACCTCATATTTCATGGATGTGCTATTGTCAATTATTGTAAGAATCTATTGTGGCATATAGGTGAATACTCTTAAGCCAGCATAAAACACCAAGCAATCAATTAAATAGAACATAAATTGGTTCTTTACACACCATAAAATGACCACACCAGACATTGGCTTTTTATCAGCCCATAATAAATGTGAATAGAGGAACTTATTTTATAAACAGATTTTCAAGCGGTGTATATGGAAAATTATTTAATATGCATAATTTCAAAGAAATTATGTGATACATGTATGTAAGTGTATTTTACAAACAGGATTTGAATAAACCATGACAGAAAATACCTTTATGAAAATTGCAGGAAAGAGACATATCTACAATAATCCAAAAAGATTGTTATGAACTTCATAGGCTACAGGAATTCATAGGCTTACAATTCAATTGCATCTGACGTAGATCTACAGATGCACTGTAGCCAAGCAGAATAAATGGGATTATATTGTGTAATACATTTAAGACCGTGATTGATTGATTGGGGTTTAATGCCGTGTTCGAGAATTTGATTAATTTGATGGCAGGTTCCTCAACAGTAAAGATCCACACTGACACAATCATACAATGAAATAGCTTGCTATGTTGCAACATCAATTGTCATGGTACAAAAAATACTATTGCCAAACATGAGATAAAACAGTTCAGGTAACTCTGTCATGTAGAGTGTCAAACATGAGATATAAAACTGTTCAGGTAACTCTGTCATGTAGAGTGTCAAACTCAAACATGAGATACAAAACAGTAAAAAGCTAATCCACCATGTAAAGTGTCAAACATGACATACAAAACAGTAAAAGTTAAACCTTAAGGAGAATGTCAAACTCAAACATGAGATAAACAAATTAACAGCTATACCATTATGTAGGGTGTCAAACATAAGATATAAACAGTAAAAGTTATACCGTAATGTATAAAAACACAAGATAGAGAACTGTAAGAGCTGTAAGGTCATATGGAGTATAAAACACACACAAAAAGTTACAACTTTTTTGTAACTAGGAGTGTCAAAAGTACACTGCTACAAACAACACAAATTATTTTTAAGAAATGCATTGAGCCTTGACTTATGTAAAAAAAATGAATAGTTTTGAAGGTAAAAATAGTTTTCATACGGTGTGTCATTTCACTCAATCGAAAAAAGTTTCTTATAAATGCTGCATAATGTGAATATCTTTCTGGTAATGTGAATATCTTTCTGGTAAGCACATGTATTGCATTACATTCCATTCTACATGAATCTGGCAGACAGGTGTGTTGACTTACCAGTTATAACATCTGTCTATTCGATTTACCTTTGACATTTTTATTAATTTGGTTAGTGTTTTGCATTGATTCAAGTGAATTTCACTGGCTTGATGGCTTTGCATTGTGGATGTGGGTGGAAATCTTAATGGAAACCTTGTAAAAAAATAGGGCACCACTCAAGGGGTGCAAGATACGCCCGCTGCAAGTTGTTGGTTTTGGCCTGAACAAGGTTTTAGTATAATGGAGATGGTGACCTTGACCTTGACTCAATGACTTTGGATATAGGTCATGACACACCCCTAGTCATAAGGAACATTTGTGCAAAGTATAAGCTTTTTCAAAGTTTTTGTTTAAAGTTATGGCCCGGACAAAGTGGTCCAGACAGATGGACGGACGGACGGACAGTCACAGGTCATAATACATTACAAGAGAGATCAGTTTCATGTTGCCCGTTAGATTGGAGAGCACCTTGGCAACAGGAAACTCCCTCTCAACCAGAAGCCTAAAAACTAGGTGTAAACTACTGAAGGGGAATAAAATCTGTGAGTAATACATCGTAGGAGGACTGATAGAGCCTGAGCAGCGCAAGCACCCATCTCAAGAGAGGTTCGCTACATTGACACAACATGATAACACATGTGGCTTAAGATTTACCAGGTATACAGGAGCTTACAAGAAAAAGTTTTATCTCCTTATGCGTGACAATCAGTTAATTATTCACTTCAGAAACTTGCATAACCTGAACTGCAGCATGAAACTTCAATCAAACTTTTGTCCAGTGTTTGAACCTTGTAATATTGCTGTTTAATAAAAAAAAAATAAAAAAATTATGTTGAATCCAATTAAATTTAACTAGATGCGGAGTAAAGCTGTGAACTACATTAACGTCATTTATCTCAGCATTACATTTACATGATCCCAGTTTACACAAGTGTTGCTTGTCTGAGAAGTTATGACTGAACTTAATAGGCCAAACTAATTATGCTAAATAAATGCTAATTGATATTGTAATAGAGAAGTCACAGGGCTGTCTACAAATAATACTGTCTGAATTTGACACCATTCAAGTGGTAATTAGTACAGGGACAACTTGACAAGATCGAAAACGTCAGTGACATACTGTCGTAAACCACTGCAGTGTTCACCAAAATGCCACAAAGAGTGGGCTTTTACAAGCACTTAGTGTTTCAGTTTCCACGGAGATGCATTATGTGACAGCTCGTAAACGGTGTCCATCTGTTCAAAGAAAAGCTTGGCACCGATGAAAGAGTTAATTCATGAGGAAAAATAGCACCGTAAATAACACAATACTTTGAATAATTTGTGTTCATAGCAATATCTGTAAAACATTTAATGTCATTTTTATTTAAATCCCAATTTCTGGTGCAGAATTTTATTTAATCTTTTACAATGCCACCCAGAAATAACTGGTTTGTTTGGCTCCCATTTAAGGCTATTTCATTAAATCGACAACTTCAAAATGCACAGAATTAGTGCGAAATGAAAAAAAATCTTCATTACATTATTTTGTTTTTGTAACACAAACCTGTTTTAAAAATCTTCAAGGCTTTTGCAAATAAATGTATGCCAATTACACTCTTGCTATTATCTCCATATAACAGCGAGGAGCATCTTCAAACATATTTCTCAATTTGAGAGAAAAAAAGGTCCAACTGCACCGTAGTTATCAAATAATTAAGCACAAACCCTGAATTTGTGTTTGACTTGGCAAAAACAAAACTGTGAAAATTTACAGTTTTTAAAAATAATTAATGATACTATGGTAAATATATATAATCTTTGAAGCAAAAACAAAACGTGAAAATCGACAGTTGAAATAAATTATTTAGAGACGATACGGTAATCCTTATAGGTTTTCTAGTGAAGAAATCTTTCCGTGGATGTGAACAAATCCGGGCTTAATTTCCTTGTCATCTTTAGGTGATTACCCTATAGGGGGCCGTTTTCAGGGATATGGGGCATAATTGTCACCAGCATTATAATCTATAAGCCAGTGAGGCAGATGATGTAGACATTCGATAACATAACACAATTCTATCCATTTTCAACTCTATATTTATTATGGATCAACATTTCAGTGCAGATACTAGCACCTTTCTTAAGTTAGATTACACACTACTGTATGTTAGAGGCTAAGAGCTCAAGGCGTCAATGGTACCACAGCACATATTTTGATACAAGAGGTAGACATACAAACATATTTAAACACACAATGATCAATTAGATTATTAAAATAACAATTAAATTAACCCCAGCATCACTGTTATTTGTTAGCAGTGAGATAAACTTTCAGCTTTTTCACTGTAATACATGTATATTTTGAAGTAATTCTGTAAAAAAATGGCATATCCTTAACAGATTAAAACATAGATAATACGAGAATCAATTAGAAGAGAAAAAATCAAAGTTTAACAACATAGTTTTAGCTAAGAGACCTGCCACCTGTCATTTGAAACAGCCAGATTTCTAAAATTGTTAAAATGACAGTTAGTAATTCTGAATTTAAACAAAGCAAAAATAGGAAAATGACAAATTTTGACAGGCAAAATACTCATAATAAATATTACTGACAGGCAGATTTCAATTCTTAGCTAAGAAACTGTGTAAGAAATACATGCATCAATTGTCAATTGAAAAATATTTCAATTTTCAACCATCTTAACAGGACCCTCAATCCCATGCGGCCTTCCATTTTGTTTAAAAACTCTATCATATAACAAAATTACCAAAATTGCTCAATTCATTGTATTTTGTAGACTGTCTAATAATGAACACAATACTTTAAAATAAATAATATATATTAAACATCAAATGCTTTCAAATTGTAACTTTTTAAAATTTTGGTTTGGAAAAAATTCAACTTTTTGTATAAACTGCTCACGAAAATGATGTTTATGAAGTCCTGTAAACCTAACTTAAAAGTTCAACTTCACAATGACCCTAAATTAGTGAATATTTAATTTATTATTATAACCTGCAGAAGTGCCACTTTTAACAAGAACACAACTTTTGTTTAGTGTTAACGGTTTGTTTAAATAAAATGCTGGGATTAATCTGATTGAGAAATTTTTTAAGATGAAATGATTGATAATATTGAGTAATCTGCATTGCCAGTTTCACTTCTCTACGACACACGCCATACAAGGAAAACTTGCATATAATCGGTTAGATACCACATCTATACTGTACCAGTGTGAAAACCCTCCTCATCTTAATTTCAATCAACCACCTACCTGCAGTTTTAAAAATTTGCAAAAAATATATTTTCTTCATATAAAATCAATGTATTATGTAGCTGTACCCCATTTACTTGATTCACCATTATATCAGCTGATAAAAGAAACATTTGTGCAGTTTGGAAATGTCAGGGAAAATGTGAAACATCCTTGGTTTTTTTAATTCTTAACCTTTGACAAACATATGTAATGAAAGGAAAGTATGCTAGTAAATTTATTTGTTGACCACACTCTGGCATGGGCTAATCAAGAGCGTTCTCTTCCTTTAAGTATGGTATAACAAACATGATGATAATATCACTTTGTTCACACTCTTAACAAGAGACCCATCAACCTGTCATTTTCAACCGGAAGAATTAAAAATAATTGAAATTACAGGTAAAAATTTTGAATTCGAACATGGCAAAGATCGGAAAATAAAAAATTTTGACAGACAAAATTCGTCAAAATAGGGATTTAAGACAAGCAGATTTCCAATGGTAGCTAAGAGCCTAAACACTGATTGTGTTTGTAATATGTTGTCATCATAACAAACATCCATAAGTGTCACCCCTTATTATTAGTCTGTGATATGCCAAAGCAGTTCTAAAGGAATTTCTTTGGTTTGTTTGTTTGTTTGATTGGTGTTTAACGTCATACTCAAGGGTATTTCACAAATGCAGAACATCACAAACAAATCTGCTACCTGTTTATACCCTTTGGCTCTGGGAACACCAGGGCAACGGAAAGCAACTTCTTTTCTCGCCTCTTACGATTGACC
>JARFOD010038963.1:0-10321 GCA_031763545.1 Mopalia muscosa | reverse complement strand
TACATCTAATTTAAACGTAATACAAACTTACATCTAATTTAAACGTAATACAAACTTACATCTAATTTAAACGTAATACAAACTTACATCTAATTTAAACGTAATACAAACTTACATCTAATTTAAACGTAATCTAAACTTAACTGTTATTTAAACGTAACAAAACCCTTACTCTAATTTAAACGTAACCCAAACCTTACTCTAATTTATTCGTAACCCAAATCTTACTCTAATTTAAACGTAACCCATACCTTACTCTAATTTAATCGTAACTCAAACCTTACCCTAATTTAAACGTAACCCAAATCTTACCCTAATTTAAACGTAACCCAAACCGTACCCTAATTTAAACGTAACCCAAACCTTACCCTAATTTAAACATAACCCAAACCTTACCATGATGTAAACGTAACCCACACCTTGCCCTAATTTAAACGTAACCCAAACCTTACTCTAATTTAAACGTAACCCAAACCTTACCCTAATTTAAACGTAACCCAAACCTTACTCTAATTTTAACGTAACCCAAACCGTACCCTAATTTAAACATAACGCACACCTAACAATAATTTAAACGTTACCCAAATATAAATGTAAAATGCATGCTTATTTTATAACCAACCATCTACCATTTATATTTAAGTTAATTTATTTTTATGTTTATTCATGTTTTGTCCCGGATTTGATTTTTTCTGCCATCAGGATGTTGGATTTACAAATGAATAACATAAATAAAGGGTGGAGTAGACGTTCACTAAAAACCCGCAATAAGGCCAGTGACGTAGGTTTTTCTTATATCAAAAAAAAAATGTTCTTTAATAATATATATTTATATATCTGATTAAAGCATCACGTTATTATCAAAAATAATTCTAAATTGATACTTAAGAATACGCAAGTGTGTCCCAATACCGCATGATAGTAATAGATATATTTAAATAAACCCGTAACAGCAAACAATGGAAGCGTATAAGTGCCATGTTGTATAAACAGCAGTTATTGTCTAATTTTCTTATGAGTTGTTATCAATTTACGTTTTGTATATAGGTGTGACGTCAGTATATGCGTAGAACGTTATAATTATCTAATATACTGAAGTATAATCCTTTACACACGACTTGCGGTGCATTCTATTCGTATAGGCCTTTATCAAAGACCCTCTAGCTGAGGGGAGTGTATGGAGCCCTACTGTACGTCTTAAACGAACAATAGAGAAATATTATTTTTCTAACAGGGCAAAGTACTTCATGTGTTATGTTATGCTAATCGGCAACTACTGTTGATACAATGGGGTTATATAAGTGAAACTCCTTAAGGTACAAGAGCTTATTGTCACCTATAGTTTACCGTTACAACATAAACCTCGTTCACCTGCGTGACTTACTTTTTTACTAAACTGGACTATGTCACTGTAGCCTGCATTCGAGGCAAATGAACTTTCCTACAACGCATAAAAAGTTTATGGCAGTGCTAACGTAAATTGCTGCACGTTAAACCACATCACCGTCATTTCAGTAGAGCCTATGATCACTCCGTTAAAAAAATTTAAAAAAAACAATCAATCGATCAATCAATCAATCCATTACTTTATTAATCCGTCATCCAGTCATACAGCCAGCCAGCAAAAAGCCCCATGCCTGTCAGCTAGTCGCCCAGTCAGTCGGATGGTCGGCCCCCAAATCAGTCAGCTAGTCGCCCAGTCAGTCGGACGGTCGGTCCCCAAGTCAGTCAGCTAGTCGCCCAGTCAGTCGGACGGTCGGTCCCCAAGTCAATCAGCTGGTCGCCCAGTCAGTCGGACGGTCGGTCCCCAAGTCAGTCAGCTGGTCGCCCAGTCAATCGGGAGGTCGGTTCCACCGTCGGTCAGTCGGTTGCACAGTTGACCATAACTCCATACCATTGCAATAATAAGTATTCATGGATCAAATTAGTTCAGTAAATAATCATAACTCATAAAACGGTCGTGCGTGTACGTTAGCTTTTTTGTCGCGTACATAATATATTAAACATATTTCGTAATACAATTGAAGGTTTTGTTTAGTTACATGAGCTTCATAGCTCTATGGATTAAGTACATGTATTGATTTTGCTCACGATTATGCTCGAATTAAAATTAGCGAGGTTACCAAAAGCTAGTTTGCCGTGCACGATCCAATGAAGTAATATGGTAGTGTCTCATAAATTAAACGAGTATCGGCTGACGTTGAAAACAAAAAAGACAGAGTACATGTGTGTAGGCCTACTATGTGATCTCTGAGAAAGCCTTGTAAATCACCTATAGGCTTGGAATACCCACTTGTTAAAATATTTTTTGGCAAAATTCCAAGTTTCCGTGTTTTATGCTTCATACTCAAATGGCTTTGTCCATCCCAATTGTGAGTTAAATATAGTTTTATTTACAGTGTATCCGCGTTCTTTTTTTTTACTTATACCTGTGTACATACGTGATTAAAAGACATCTCATTAATTCCTCCACTTATTCTTGAAAGGAAAAAATCATGGTGAAAAGCGAATTCTCGTCGTTCCATTGAACTCAACCTAATGTACTTTACGATTTGCCTCCCTTTTCGTATTGCACGAACTCCCGTCATACCAGATAGTAAACAACAATAAGCCCTGTATTTCCTCAAGTTTATACTAAACAGGTCCTCTTGAGTAGATGTTGGATTATCAATTTCAGGATAAGAACCCCTGCTGATACCATCGCGCCGTCTTTAACCAAACAATTTGATTTCCCTCTATATACAAACTGGTACTTTTCTTTCTATCAGGAAACTATCTCGAGTTTGTCCCGTGTTTAAAATTGGAGCCAAAAATGATGCCTCAAATTACAGACGCGTTTCGATCCAAACTTCTAATTCATACATTTTTGAAAAAGCTGTATACAGGCATCTTTATGGATATTTAAATAGCAATCACTTACTGATTCCTAATAAATCAGATTTTAATGTTACGATTCTTCCAACTTCAACTTATAATGCGTGTATAGGATATTTATAGACAGGTCTTGATGGTGGAAAAAACGTATGACCTGTATTTTGTAACGACAGGATAGCTTTTTACGAAGCTTTGCATAGCAAATTACTGTTAAATTAAAAGAAATGAATATTGGTAATTCCACCGATATCCCGGGATCAACAATTATCTGAGTGATCGAAAAAGTCAAGTTTGTATATATTTTGTCTGAAACGTGCAATATCTTCCTGAGTGCCACAGGGATCTTTTTTTAGTCTACTGTTGTTCTTAATTATTATCAATGAGTTAAATAATGACATTATGATATAAAGAAGAGTACGATAAATATTTATGCGGATGATACAATTCTCCCTGGGCATATAGAAGACGTAACCGTAGCCGAAATAAACTAAATAGAGATTGAAATTGTTTAAAATGCTTGGACAAAACAATGGCTTAATGCAATAAAAATTATTAACTTATTAATTTCTTTAAAAAACAAATAACAACCCTGTTTTCCATGGTAACATACGAGCAATGTTGCAGTGACGAGCGTTGAGTCTCATAAACACCTTGGTTCAACACTACAGCCAAAGTCGAATGGGACGAAGATATAATGAAAAATAAGTGGCAAAATGAAGAGCATAATGACAAGAGACATGCGAACATTTTCTTGTCCAAGTGTAGTAAAATGTTGTTTAAAAGTATGATACGATAGAAAAGAGAAATGTTCAGCTATTGGGTATATGGAGTTTGACTTATGGAACTCAAGTGATTGTTATCTCCCATCTGAAGGGACTTATTTATAGTTTCATCGAACAACATATTGTTTCAGACACTTCTTACAAGTTATAAGTTTTAAAAAAATTCTGAATATATGTTTTATTGTAATATTTTGAAATGATCTAATGTCAATAAAAACTTCATAATACGATAATAGTATACGAATTACAACACAATGAAACACATCGTTACTTTTGTTAATTATTTTTTATCAAGTAGATCTTATATATGTATATTACGCATAAGCAATTTTGATAGCACAGAATTGTCGTACATGTCTTGATTATAGTTTTGGGTATATTATATACAGGTACTGAACTACCCGGTGGTACTTGAAACAATGTTATACGCTGGTACACTGCGTGGAAATTAGTTTCAGTCGGTCCACAGATGCCTTTACCACTGAGCCAATGACCAAATGTGCGTGTTAGCAGAAGTCTGTTAACTAGAAGTATGCAACTGCCATATAGATAAGCTAATTGGCATTGGGGACCAAGCCCCTGTTATAATGTTTCATGTGACGTAGCACACAAGACAATTCAGAAGAGGCAACTCTGAAAATGATGAAATTTCTGGCGTTCTTTGGTCATAATTGTGCTCAGTGCAGTACGTGCCTGTTAACTAGACAATAAGCGGCAACTAGATCCACAAATATTAAGCCCGTCTTCCTCGCAACTAAAAAGATACGTGTCTGAAGTGTGACGCCACCGTTTTTTGCTGCATGGTGTACAATGCACTGGTCATTATTATACGGTAGTTGCATACTTCTAGTTTATAAACATCTGATATTAATCAATCTGGATCTGATAATGTCATTGTGTAACTCTTATAAATAATACAAGACGTATAGGATTTATTGTTTTATTTTAATCTGATTAGATCTAAAAACTGTCTTTTTTTTACAAGATTGACGTCTTGAGAAGAACAATTTTCTGACTATTCACAGGAACATTGCAAATATTATATAGTTCTGGAAATCCTCCATGGTCAGGATTACAAAGACGTGTTTTGTGTAGGTTCTATATGAATCACGACTTATTGGCTCGTGATAACGAGTCAGGTAACATGTAATTAAGGTTGAAAGTTTGTTAGGAGCCCCGTGTTGCCCTGGTGCTCTCAGAGCTAAGGTGTAACATGAAGCCAATCTGTTTTTGATGTGTTGTATTACCGTATGTAATCCTGTGTTTCTCCAGTCTTCCTTTGCTGCCAAGCTGCATGCGGTGTTGTCAAAGACGATTTACATCAACCATTGGGCAGGTAGGCCGTCATTTTAGTGAAATATCCTTGAGTACGACGTAAACCCCAATTAATCGAACAAACAAACTTTATAACGACAGGGTAAATCGCTTTAACAAGTAAGTAAATCGTTATAACGAGCATCCACATGGTAACAACGATATAGGTCGAAGAAATATTGAGATTGACATTTTACTAACTGGCGCTAACTGCAAGCTAATAGATTATCTGTCCACAAATAAAAACAAACTTTCAGCAATTAATTTAATAAGTATTTTTCTTTGAGAATTTGGTGATTTAACTTTGGCTGTTAAATACCAGGAAAACATGTGAATATTTTGTGTGTCTTTTAAAAAGTGAAGTTTAACAGTATTTTCGTTATTTTGGGATTACATTTTCTTGATTTGAACAGAATCTGGTTCAGAAAATTGTGTAGGTTGAAACCCGTCGGGGAATGGAACCCGTGACCCTCAAAGTTAGGCACCGAATCGCCAGCAGTAAAGGCCGGCCATCTAGACCACTCAGGCAGCCGGCCTTCTACTAGTTGATGGAAAAGTTCTATCTCTTCTCTCTAATCCATCAATATATCATTACTAGAGAAGAAAACTCTTCAGTTTGACATTTTTTCTATATTGCTAGATACTATACACTACATAATGCAGGTATTTGAGGTAGTTTCGATTGTTTCCTTACAAATAACATGTGTTGTCGTTGTTGCGGGCTGGCGGATTTTATTTCGATAAGTGTTAAATAAAAATAGTTTTAAAAAATCTAAAGCGGACAAACTATTTCAATGAGCCTTCTGTATTGTGATAATCAAATGAAATTACAGAACATGTGTTGCTGATGTTGCGGGCTGGCGGATTTTATTTCGATAAGTGTTAAATAAAAATAGTTTTAAAAAGATCTAAAGTGGACAAACTAATTCAATGAGCCTTTTTATCGGGAAAATTAAATGAAATTACTGATTTTGCTTCTAGAAAGGCGAGACAAAGATGCCCAAATCTTTTCCTATACATGTTGCATGTAATGTCATCAAAACAAAGACATAGTTTCTCGCGGATTTCCAAAAAATGAACAGATACAACGTCGCTTTCTGGGGAAATTACTACAAGCCAGTCAGAGCCTAATGTATAACTTATATATAGTTTGGATGCGTTGAGGCTCTCGAGGAGGGTGATTTTTAACACGATCACTGGGTTGGCTTTGACAAGAGAACTAGGATAACGGACTCGACAAGTATAAATATTGATCTACTAAAACAACTGAATTAGCCTTAATTTAGATATTTTAGATACGATGCTCGTGTTCAGACTTTTAGGTATAAAATTCAAGTACCAAAACTCCACAATTAACAGGCTTTCTGAAATATTTTGTTTTTATGTAAATCCGCGGATTTAGATAAAAATGAGTAAATTTTCTCAATTTTTTACGATTACAACATAAAAAATAAAATGGAATTCGTCACTTATTGAATGTCGATCACGTGCATTGCTGTAACGTGTCCTCCCACCTCCTTCGATTTCTTTTTTGTAATTTAAATGTCAAATATTACAAAGGATGACAGAGAGCTACAAAGGTTAGATAATATTTAGATAGCTATTCACTAAATTGTTGGGAAAGTTGAGGACGTCTGTTAGGAAATCAAAAGACTTTAATTCACTGTACCGCAGTTCCTGAAGAGTGAGGTGGGCGGTTTCACCTATAACGCTTATATAATAGAAGGCTATAGTGCATTCTAAACATTATTCGCGGACCTACCTGGGGAGATTCCAAAATGAAATCACGAGGTAGGTCCGCGAATAACGTTTAGAATGGGCTATAGTGCGCTTTAGTTGAGAACATCATCATTGACTTCAAATAAGACCGATATTGAAAACAAATATATAATTATTTGTCCGACACATAGCACAGAAAGCGTATATATCTTGTGTCAATATTGTGTGACACACAAACCTATTCCATTGTGTTAAGCCACACTAAAATAAACTAAAATTTTAATGATTTCTCAATTTCTGTTTATTTTCCTAAACCCGTTTCAAATCTTGTCAAGGACAAAGAGACGTAGGCCTACAGTTTAAGATGATTGGCTTTAATTAAAGATAACGCGACTAGTGACTTGATTTGGGACTTTTTATGCATTGATTTTCTACAGATTGCGCCGTCTGGATTAGGGCACTTTATTTAAAGTGTATAGCAAGAACACTGGAGGAAAATTAACTTTCAGACATTATGGAAACTCTTCACATCTTGGCTGTGCTAGTGTCAATTATTGTTGGACAGATCAATCAACCAATTAATCAATCTACAGACTGCCGTATTATATGCACGCCGCGTCATGCAAATTATAGTCGTATAAATAACTCAGAATTTTCAATCTTTAAAGGCAAGGTAGGAAAGGAAGAGGGACGATCTTCTTTTCCGCCTTACCTTGGGAAGATGATTGAGACTACAGCGGCTCGGATATTGAGTATTTATCAACTTTCCCCCGTTAGAGATATTAAATATGGTTTAAAATCGTCAGTGCATTGAATCGTCAGTGTCTTAAAATTATACACAAAGGTTAAATAAAACTCACTGTTAAGTATGCATGTATATTTGCCTGGGATAATTTGCCAGACTTATAAATGCTCATGGGACTGTTAAAAAATATTGTCACGGATATCTTACCGGCCTTATAAATCGTCAAAGGCGATCGAATTTCGAATATTATACTATATCTATTGCAAAATAGCTGTATTATTTCCTGAAAGATGATCTCAGCAATAACGTCATTCCTGACTCGCACATATATCATTGTGGATATATATCACTTCGAATCTGCAGATAGTTACCGTACGTTCCTATGTTGTTTACCGAACGTATACCAAAGCAGTTACACCCCAGGGGTTACGATGGTGACATCAGTGTGACCGTATTATTTGTACGGCTCCTATCATTCGTAATTACTGTAGCTACCTGTCCATTTTATATGGTATATAAACAACGACATTTCTGTTAACTGAAAATGTGTTAGCTATTAGTTAAACTGACTGAACCAAAGCGTATGAGTTTTACTGGCTAACAAAAAAGAAGTTAATTTTAAAAACATCTGACTGATTTTACCAGACTTTACCAGACTATATCTGGCTGACTTACGTAGTAGCATTGTAAAAATAATATATTCTACTTCCTGCGTTGAGACATTGACTCTTGGATACATTCGGGCCATCTTGTTTCGTATTTTTTTTTTTTGCTGATTCGTGGCAAGCGTTGTACACAATACTGGTGAAAATATAAGCGCGATGGCCTGGTGTAGCGTACGAAAGTTGTCTTAGTCTCGTCCAATATAAAAACTCTCGGCATGCATTTCCGTCTTGTAAGAGAAACCACGAATTCTTAATTATGGGGAAATTAGATAAAAGTAGCTCTTACTATCATTTTTAATAATTTACTATTATATTTTTTCTTTTCTTTCGTTTCTTGGTTGTTTGTGTGGGGGATGGGGATAGAAGCTTATATGCAGGGCGTGTTGGGGGGGGGGGGGGGGGCTACTAGTACATATATTTTTAGAATTCTTGTTTTTACACGCTATAAGTCTTCATTTTCATATTAACGTTATGATAATAAATTAATTTACAGTGAAGGGCCTGTAGAACAAAGGTCCGGTGTTCGAGTCCCGATGGAGACGAGCAATTTTTGCTCTCTTCATTTAATTGAAATATATATATGCCAGTATCAGGCTTTTGGATTTACTCAAGCAAAAAGCAATTGTGAGTCATATCTAGATCAAAAAGATGCTAATTAAGCGTCCCTGTGTCAATGCTTTATGTAAAGAGAAAATCGCTGTCTTAACTGGGTTATAATCGGGACATTCTGTCGAGACCCTCTGTAGCTCAGTCACACTAGTGTGCCCCATGTTCGAGTCCCGGTGGAAGCAAGCTATTTTTCTCTCTTCATTTGGTCAAAATATATATATTTTTTGAAAGACTAAATATTTTGAGCAAAGATATAAAATACAAAGAATGATAATGTAAACACGTAATCTGGAAACGCGTACATCCAGGTTTCAGGGCCAAAGGTTTGGTTTGGGCTGACGTATAATTGACTTTTGTTGCCAATCAGAAGTCCTAGTATATTGAGCCTATTCTTAGGCGTAACCGTTGACTTTAGAAATAGTTAAGATATGGTTAAAAGTTTGTATAAGCCTATACTTTATAGTCTATATAAGATACGTATGCGAATATAGAATGAGCTTTTCTCAAACCCTATTCAAAAGTTTTCTGCTTGTGGCATTTACTGTACAATTCATAAGAAATAATATATCATAAAGTTAAATAGTATGACTATATATAGCTTGGCTTTTAGTAGAGGTAAGCGATCATACATAATTGCGTAAAGATATTAGGAATCGGAGGGCGCTGGTTGGCCGAGAAGGCGGTTCAAACCAGTCACGTGAAGGCTTGTCATTGTGCGACTTAACTGTACCTTTTCACCCCAATCAGCGGCAACCCGACAAAACACTTGTCCAGGATGTGACCGCAGGTAAAGAATAAAGACCACATGCTGGTTTTTCTAGGTAACTTCAATCTCAAACCTATTTGATTAGTAAAGGAAGGTCCGGGTGTTTTGTTATCTGTATAAATAAAAAAAACTATGACATTTGTGCATGGAGAATATGAGTTTTCTATCTTATTTTACAGTTCAGTGTTAGGCACTGTTGGCAAATAAGGTGCTTTCAAACTGTCACGCCAAGTGTAAAAAAATATTGGAATCTAAGATATGACGTATTGCCTCATAATAATCCCTTAGGATTTATATCACTTCAGTTAAACCGTTTGTGACTAAAAACTTTTATCGATAGGCAAAAAAATATTGATACGGTCATCATTATTGCTAAGCGTATAGGTATTTAATGACAACACATTTAACGGGGAATGCTACCTTCCACGGCCCTTCAGCGGCATATCTAGTAGCACTAGGTCAGTTTCTCTGACATTTGCCGTACGGACCTCCAGTAGTACGCCAGCCTCATCAGAGTACCTGTACCCCAGTTATATAGTCCTCCGAATTCCCATGTACCCTTCGAGTCATGTCTTGGTTTAACTTTTTTTTAGTTTTTAGTAATAGCAAATGTGTATATTACAAGTATATAATATGAGAAGAAAGGGTGATGTGTCTGGGGTGATATATGGCCAGTATTTTTTTTTTTTTTTTTTTTTTTTTTCTTGACCTGTAATTATCCATGTCGGAACATCCCTCGGCCACACCAGTTCCGAAAACATACTTGGGCAAGGAGTGGGTCATTTCACTGGAGGTAACTTGCATGGGTTTACTTTCATAATATGACTGAGTTATCGACTTGTTTATT
>JARFOD010038952.1:0-10322 GCA_031763545.1 Mopalia muscosa | reverse complement strand
CCGACAAATCGTCTTACGTCATTTGCGTAATCGATTTCTCACTGCAACGTCCACTAGGAATGAATTGTTTAGAGGTATTGTCACTGCCCATACCATACGTAATCGCCGTCGCAATGCCCGTCTCCATGCAAGCCGGCCATATTATGGACCAATGTTGCCGACGCATCCCCCAAGCTGTGTTTAGACGCAACATTCAATTCAAGAAGAGACATTGCTTCGCAGTTGTGAACGCTCATGGAGTGCATACGTGCTATTGACATGCTTTCATCAAGTTGTAACTTATTGTTTTTACTCTCGTACATTTTCGTAGCATTTCCGGTGGCACTGGTTACATTATGAGCAGGATTTTTATGGCACATAATGGGTACAAAATGGAATTTAATTATTATTTAATAATCTTTTCTTGTATGTTCAACTTATCGACTTCCAGCCCAGTGTGAAGTGTCTCTTTTGACTACGTTGATTTTGTAATAAACGCAGATTTAACCTAAAGGGCTTTTGTTACATTTGACTTTCCAATCAAATGTAACACAACCAAACAATGACTGATTCGGGTGTTGAAAAGGATACATTGTTGAGAACAGGAGTGAAGTGAGAGACGCGAGATGGAATGCCTTGCACTGGGTAATATTTAGGATGGTTGAAAAACGTGTTGTCGTTGTTGTAGTAATCAAACGCTGAAATAAAAGCGAAGCTCAAACAATAGTCTCACTAAATGACACGATAATGTTCTTATAATCTGAAAATAAATAACATTGTCTATGAAATATTATATTATGACTTTTTTGCAGTCATTTTATAATGTTGTCCGGTGAAGTATTGTACACCACGCCTAGAATTTGGCCACTAGACTATCTTCCCGACAACCATAACTGTGGGGTTGAAACCATTGTATATTTCTAAAAGTTAAGCAACGTCAGTAATACAGTCCATGCAATTGCTTCTAAAGAGGGAGAAGTTATTCATTTAGCCATAGAGTATAATATTGGCCGGTGAAGTATCGTACATCACGCTTATCACTTCACTGCAACAATAGCTGAGGGGCTGAACGGCGGTATAATTATCAAAATCTTAAGCAACGTCAGTAATTACGTCCATACGATTGTTTTTAAGAGAGAAAATTCATTCAATTAGCAATGCAGTAAAAGCAGGCGAATGCCCTTGGGTAACCGCCTATTGCGTTGACCGGATCTCTCCTCATTTAAAAAAAAATTACAGAAGGAGCAATATAATCAAGTTTTATTGGCGGGAGTAAAGCTCTATCTAAGATTGATCTTTCCGGGAAAAATGAAACGTATCGCAGAAGGAAATAAGTGACAGTGAATATAAATATTTTGACAAATTTTGCGTTACAAGGTACGATCATTTATAGTCACCCTTTGCCATAATTACATTTTGCTTACCTTCTTAAGTTATTACGATTAATATTTTATTTATTTATTTATTTTTATTATAATTTTTTTCTTTTATGTTATTTTTTAAGAAAAATCATACACAAGTGGTGATATCTGGTCAATGAAATATGACTTAAGAATACTATAATTGCTTAAGAGACTGGTAATTTGTTCCACTCCCGAGGTCCTGTTATTTTTAATGAGTAAATTGATACATAAATATGGAGGTTATACTTTTGACTTTTAGGTTTATCATTTAAAATTTCGGCCTGTATTTATATGTATAATAGGAAGACTTTGGGGATAATGGAAGGGTCATAGATGAGTTTATGAGTAAAAAGTTCAATTGAATATGTATTCATGGCAGACAAGGTATGGAGATTAAGGTGCACTAAATAAAGGCGGGGCATGAAAATGTAATTAACCTGTAGATAAGTTAATGGAGTACAGTAAGTGGTTTAATGTGAGCATAATAAGCAATTCCCCAAAGGGTTTTTTGTACATTAACTAAGGTTATATCAAAGAATTTTAACTAGTCGACCTAATTTATGTCTATAACGGATATTAAGTATTATAATGTTAGCATATACTTAGTTATTTTTTAATACTGAGAAATAATCTGTTTTTTTGAAGCTTTGATAATTCTGACCTTTATGTACTCATTTGCTGAGGATGAAGTATTGTACTGGTGTCCTCCGCTAATAAAATATAGTCTAGGACATCAGTCGAGTTTGAAACAATGTTAATGTATAAAAAGAAAAAAAGTTTTGGACCGAGATTTGATCCTTGCAGCACACCACTAGTTGTCAACTCTGGTAGGGATAAAGTATTCTTAAAATACACATATTGTTACCTATTAAACAGATAGTTTCTGGATCAGTCATTGGATATACTCCTTGAATACCCAAGTGATTAAGTTGATTAAGTATACTGCGGCTAACGCTTTGGACAGATCATCATTTAATCGTGTATTCTCTTAGCTTGGACAAGATTGTCATAAAGTAAATAGGCTGCGTAAAACGTTGAGTGATATTGACGGAAGCCGAATTGTGTGGGTAACATAATGTCGTTATATTCAAGATAGTTAGCCAGTATGTAAGATGATAATTTTTCAAATATTTTACTTAAGCATGGCAGTACAGATATGGTCATTTATTTAAGTTACTTTGTCCAGTGTATAAGCAGGTATAAATTTAGCTATTTTAAATATGTCTGCATGGGATAACACAATAGGTAAAGATAGATTCGTAATATGCGATAATGGAAAAGATATAGAACCATTTACAAGTTTTAATGTTAATATATTGTGGAAATCGAAAACATCATCATGCATGAGGAGGAACGAAGAATTCTGAAAATTGCTTTTCGGAGATAGAATGCTGCAGTCAAGAGTAGAAGCTATGGAAGGGAAATTTTTATTGAATTTATTTGCAATAATAATCTCGTTGCTATTGATAAATAATATTGAATGTCGAGGATAATTTAGTAGATCATTTCTTGTTCATTAGTTCATTAAACAATTTCCAAGTATTTTCATATCGCTATTACGTTTGTTTAATTGTTTGTTAAACTAAGGTTACGTTCATGAAAGGTAATAAAAAAATTTCTCATTTAAAGTTTCTGAGCGAGATTGTACCCTGACGGTTTTGCTATCTGAGGGGAAAATAGTGAGTTCATAATTCCAAGGAAAGTGTTTGATGTGAGATGAAAACCAGATTTGACAAGGTCTATATTCTATATTGAAGTTGTCCATTATTACACATTTTTTGTACATGACTGAATTGCAGAAAGCAGGTGTGAGTTAAATTCGTTGAACTCCTTCATTCTGGGGTAATACATTTTCAATTATGTATAGTAATCAGACTAGCTGTACTAACAGAGAGGTTTGCTTACTAATTCATAGGGAGAACCTGCCAACATATTGGGAAATTTTTAATTTGCCCAAAGTGCCTCATACGAAAGTAATATGAGTGTACTATGAAATTTGGAAGGAGAAACTTTAGCATATTCAGCGGTATAGAAATATTCTGGCATGCATCCACTCACCGATATAATAAACCCGATCAACTGCTTCATCTGTGTAATTTTCAACAACTGTTCCTGGACTTCGCAGATCATCCACTCCTACGTTATACTTCTTCCCACCTGTATATATGGAAATATTTCTATCCACCAAAATTGGGTTCAGGAACTAAAAACAAATCGATACATTCTCACATATTATAGTTTTAAAGGTAGAGAAAGAATAATCTGCTCGTTCATCTCTGTCTCTATGGTGATTAACTAAGCCATAACTTAGACTGTGGACGGATTGATCTGGTGTGAATCGGTTGTTTGTGGACGGATTGATCTATTATGGATCAAATGTTCTGTGGTCAGATTTGATCTGTTGTGGGTGGAATGTTGTGGGTGGAATGATGTGGACGGATTAACTGGTATGGATCGAGCGTTTGCGGACTGATTGGTCTGGTGTGGATTGATTATTATATGGACGGATTGACCTTTTGCATGTGGATCGGTTGTTCTGTGGACGAATTGACCTGGTGTGCATTGAAAGTTCGGTGGACGAATTGACCTACCCCTATATATTAACAAATACAACAACACAATCAAAATGTGAAGTGCCTGCTGAAAGGGTACTGTCAAGCACTAAGTAAAGACATAAGGACAATTTGGTACACTATACCCTTAACCAGAGATCCCTGTATCCAGTAAATATAACGACTGTGATCATTAATTCATTGAATCGGCATAACTTGGTCCGTGTTCCTTATATTGGAGCTATGGGTTTTGAAAGCTGAACAGATGGTAATCTCGATGATTCGCTCCTTCTCCCCTTCGTCAAAACTTAGAAAGATGGGAAAGTTAGAAAGCTCCATACCCATACCCGTTCCAATTTTAAAACGGACATTTTTAAGTAAAATGTTATTATTACTGTCTTTGGAAAATGCAAGCAGCTGGAGACGTTTTGTTATATAGTTTAGTTGTCAGCTATTAATGTGTCTTAACACCGAAGATAAACCCCATGCGCCTAGCTCGTTAGTGCTTGATAGTTTAAAAAATACGATATTTATTGATATGTATTAACTATTTGTACACTTCGGAATAGACACCATGTCTTGAAACGAAAATGCAACAAGGCTCGTAAATTAATCTGTTTACTTTTTTTTCTAAGAGCGCATGTCTTTGGCTGGCGAAGGTTCTACGCGATAAATTCACATGTCAACATTGTGAGCTCAATGACCTTTAACGTTGTAGAAAGATCACTGGCTGAAATGACGGCCATATTGCGGGGAACCTAAATGTTGTCAGCCAAAGACATGCGCCCTGAGACATGGAGGCAAATGTTTTTAGTTACAAGTCTTGTTGATGGTAAAAAAAACGTTACAGGGACATGTATTTTTCAGTAAACTGTATGTGGTTTGAATAAGTGGACACTTACAAGGCAATACGTTAGGAAAATAGACTAATGGTTTATATTTGACAAAGCCGTTTGAAGTGGAGTACTGACATGCGATGTTTCGTTTAATTATCTCTCTTCTTTTCTAAAGTCTAGATATAGCATTTGTTAAAATACGATTTAGATTTATTAACGATTTTTGTTATTATTTCTCTGGACTGTATTTGTCATACACTTCACAAACTTTGTCAATAACGTAGTTTATTTTCTATCATGTACTTAAAAGCCTGACGACCGGATCGTGGAAACGAGGAGTGTTAACCAATTGGAGTCGAGAAATGCCCTACCTGACCACTTGGGGAGGTCGACATATCCACATGCGGGTACTCGTCGCTTGATCCGTTGTAATGCAGAATAGCGTATACCGTGTCTCCTGTTGCTAGACAATCGGCAAGTCCCCAGAACCTGATAATGTAATTGTCCACCTTGCCATCAGCTATCAACACGAAGTCGTACCTCTCGCCTAGTGTTAGAAAGAATAAACTGTACCTCATTACAAGACCATTCATGTACTGATCCACATTGGTTATACAGATAGAAATAGCCCTGCGGTAATTGGTTTGACCGCGATTGAGGTCTCACAAAATAGTACATGATCAAGAACATGTCTAACTTATCATCTGAACACTTGTCAATGATAAGCAGACGGGTTTTTTCGGAATCATTCTGGATAATAACAATATTAGGAATATTATTAGATTACCATACAGAAGTTGGATTTTTAAAAAAGGCAATTATTTCAAGTAGAATAAAGTAGAGCGAATTACATTTGATTTATACTAACGATTGGCACTGGTTGCATATTGTTTACCTGGGTGAAGTATCATTGTACTGACAAGCTGGGGTTCAAAAGGCATTCCATCGGAGGCTATAGCAATCATCTGGTGGCCATCAATTGCTAGTTTCCATGGACAGTTACTGGATGCCCCGATGACACGAAATCTGTAGGACGTGTTTTGATTAACATTGAACACTTCTGGTGGAGTTTGAGCTGGCGGGGAAGATGGATTGTCCTCGCTCGTTACATTGAATCGTTTGGAGCGGCCATTTATGAGACTGGACACAGGCAGCTTTACGTCATAATTGTCATGCATAAGATCCACGAATCGGGCGATGGAGATAACCGGTAACCAGTCTTGAATTATCATGACATGTTCAGACAGGTCTTCGTCGTATAGGATTCTGGCTGGTTCATATTCCATTGGTTTCCGAACAATAAAAGCTCCTATCAGCCCGTCCGCTAGCTGTGAGCCCGAGTGCGAGTGGTACCAATGCGTGCCGGCGGGACTGGCTTTGAATACGTACCTACCAAAACAACATCAGCGTAATTAATACAAAAATTTAAAAGACTATATATAGATTCCCAATTCTCATTCTTTTGAAAGCCACTTTCAAATGTTAAAACGTGACACTGCTCTGCTAATGTCACTTCAAACTAACTAGCTAGTTGGTTAGTAGCTATCTAACTAACTAGGCTAACTAACTGTCTTGTAAGGCAAAAAACAGTGTGAAGTGGACAATCCGCTGTCATATACGTGGAAGACTCTTGAGTACTACGTTAAACACCAACCAAGCAAACAAACAAATCGAAAGAGTATCAGTGGCTCAACACGCTAGCAACTAAACCACGGCATCGGGACATTTCCCAGAGCTGTTCACAACTTTTGTTGGAACCCATTGGCTTTATAAAAAGTATTGTTACCTAAATTTTTCTTTGAGGTTAATACCACATTGTGTTAAATGAGCTGCCCCGTCCATGTAAGGAGTTTTAAATTGATGAAGTCCGTGCCAATGGAGAGTTACTGTTCCTGCATCCTCCATCATATTCTTTAGGTTAACAATAACAGTATCACCCTCGCATACCTACAAAGGCAGTATTCGAAAAACATATATATATATACTTGTCGAAAAAGACATAAAACATGACAAGGCTTTCTATAACTTCTTTATTTTTTCTACATCAGTTGAATTCTCATAATATAGGTGGAGTTATTTTCAATTATGTAAAGTGCCTTTAACGTGAATTCTTTTCAACATATACAAAAAAGTATCACATATGCAAAAAAGAATTCCACATATGATGAAAAGAATTTGTGATAATATTTCACTAAAGTAAAATAAAAATGCGATTGGAAATATTTTGTGATATGTTAAATAAATATAAACAAGCTAACAAATACTGACTTCTCCCTCGGGACCTTTCAAACTTTCCACAACATCAACATTTGTTAAGTTATTAAAAAATCCATGAGAAATTGAGCGTTTGTTAAAACAAATTTCTAAGTGTGCAGTTTGTCATTGTGTGTTGTCTGTCGCGTTGAAGCTGGTTTTCCTCCGGGCCAGACTAACATGAACTATTCTTTAATTTCCCACTCTATTATGTCATAAAGGTTACCACCGCACTATAAATCCGGCCACAACCAGCAAAATGTGTGGAATGTAAAGATGAATCGAGATCATGGTATAATTCGCTGTGTTTTCTAAATTGTTAACTCAGCATTTTTAGAATACTTTTAAGTTTAATTTCAAACTTCGGTATTACGGTAAAAACATCTACCACCACCACGTGGAACCTTTAAAAGCAGCAAGACCCCCATTACAATCTGCATTCGGATTCGTTAATATCAATCCAGGTATCCATGTAGCATTGGTAGACAACAATATCGTCGATTGACAAGATCTCGTTTCTGTTGGTGAAAATAAATGTCTTTTCGGCGTCAATTTTTCTCGTCCCACATTTTGAACCGAAGTTCTGTCGAGGTTTGGCGAATCCAACTTTATGTTGAAGACCAATCGGGCGGTCCCCAGGACAAGGACGTCCAGTTCGCTGTTTTTTGTTTGTTTGAAACTACACAAGAAGTTGCTAATTGTAATGTATCTTGCTAGGTTTGTTCGTCTGACTTTTGATCCCAATCGGCTCACGCTATCTTCGATTGGAATTGAGCAGTGCCAGCAATGCTCGACTGTCACATTTTATCTATGTATATACGCCCCAGTAATTAATATGACTGAGGTATTAAGACAGACTTGGACGACACAAATAAGTGCCGATGACTGCAACGACATGCAGGGACGACGATTGAATCCGACTAAAATGATGTTTGCAATATATAAGAAACAGTACTAACTACGGTGTACACAGACTGCGCTCGATCAAATCGTCCCAGCAAGAGCTTGTGCAAATAATAATCTTGCAGAATGGCGAGGCTACCACGTGACATGTCTTCGACCATCCAGAGCAGAACAATTGGACAAAAGGTATAAAACGACACAAATTTCATGGTCTGCATATATTAATAATGATGATAAATAACGTTATTTCAAGCAAATTCTATAAAACAAATCCCCATTTAATACATCCCCTATATGTAATATTATGTGGTGAAAATATATCTTGATGATACCTCAATGCTTGGGCCTGGCATCATTCTGTTAACGACCAGCAAAGCCCGAATATTACCATCGGCTGCGACACAGTCAGGTCTATAACAGTCAGTCTGGTTGAACGGACAGTTGTGGCAAGCCTGCGAACATAATAATGTTATTAATGTAAATTCCATTATCAAATTTACAATTCAACTTATAGCTATACATGTATATACTCGTTGTGTTAGGTGATGGATACCTGTTACCCAAGGGTCTCGGGTTCAAAGCCCGGTGGAGGCAAGACAATTTTTCTTTCTTCATTTATTCAAAATGTACACGTGGGAGGCCAACCAAACTTTCTCTCTTTATTTATTAAAATATATATATATGTTTTGAATAAACGAAGAGAGAAAATTTTGCTTGTCTCCACTGGGATTCGAACCCGGGACCTTTGGGTTATCTTTATGATAGCATTAATATGTGAGTAAAGGTTATCTAACGAGGACTTATGTTATGGGCGGTCGTTTGTGACCAAGATACTACCTTGAAACTAACGAACTGTACTTTAAATTCAAAGATTATTTCGAATTAACGAAAGTACCATCAAATCAAAAACTTATCTTCCAGAGAAAAACGGGTCATTTCGAATGGCCATTACGGGTGTCAAGTTTCAAGCGTTTACATCATGATATGAGTTATCCCTAATTGGTAATCGTGTTTGTTGTTCCTATTGATATGGTGACGTTATTGACGCTTTATAATTAGTAGATTACTCACAGAGGACACTGTGCATATTATTCACAACAAATCATTGACTGCTCTCTCAGAGGAACAGTCACAGCAAGTGGAAGGTTTAAACCACAAGCATTGATGAAAAACTGGACACCTAGCGGCTAAGGCAAGCCATTTTATCAGTTCTTTTGTCATTCTACATATGTCGAATTCTTTTCCAAATGTGTGAAATTCTTTTCCACATTTGTGAATTTTTTTTTCACATATGTAAAACAAAGTAAATAAATTACTTTATTTTACATATGTGAGAAAAATTTTCACATATGTGTAAAACAAATTCACATATGTGTAAAAGAATTCAACAGATGTGGACAATAATTTGACTTAGCGAAAAAGAATTTCACATTTGCGAAATTCTTTTTCCTATATGTAAAATTAATTATTTATTTTACATAACCCTCTGCGTTTCGCAAAGCATTTGTTATCAGGGAAACTACATTTGTTTAATAGGCCTACAATTGCGACTGATTATGTAGTGAACATTACTACGTCTGATTCATCTGACTACCGGTATAATAAAAATCACTGAATAAGAATAAACCTCTTTGCCTGATTTGTCAACGTAATTGTCATCACGACAGTTGGACGACACGCCGGATTTTTTCAACGTCAAACGTCATTGCATAACATGACTTGACATCCGGCTCGGGGATTCACACTATCCATACACCGCCATATAATTAACTCAATCCATTTAGGGATTTAAACCGGTGACCCATGACACTCATTCTCTGCACAAGTATGTAAGACTTGCGTCCCCTTTGCCTAGGCAACGGAGTCAATGCCCAGACCCACAACCATCACAGTCAGTCTGTGACGTCACAACAAGTCACAAACGACTGGTATGACGTCGAAGGCAGTGCTCTGTTGCTCCTTACTACTGGATAACATTAAGCCCTTACTTATCAAGTACTATAAAGGAGTCGCACCTTAGCCCCTTAATACGTATTAAATGGGCTCCGCACACGTATTTATGTCATAAATCATTACTACATAACAACGCTTCCTTATTAGGTACTAATAAACAATAGCCGAGTTGCCCTTCCTATACTACTGCCACCTACATATTTAAAAGTTTGAAGACCGGGCTTTATGTTTACGTGTGAATGAATTGATATGTGTAGCCTACATGCTTTCGTAAGATAGATACGCTGAATGAAAGAACAGACCGCTTAAAATTTACAATTATACTCTCTTAAGGACTCTACCGCTAATCAGGAGTAAAAAATGTGACTTATCTTTCCGTGGCTTTTTCGGGTATTTCCAAAGGATGATTATAGTAACATCATATATATTTAGAAAGCAGAGGA
>JARFOD010038941.1:0-10322 GCA_031763545.1 Mopalia muscosa | reverse complement strand
CTGCATTTACTGCTGGCGATTCGGTGCGGGTCGAGGGTTCGATTCCCGGACGGGTTTCAACCTACAAAATTTTCTGATAAGGTATATGTTCTAACTCAGAAAGTGTTATTCCAAAATAACGAAAATACTATAGAAGTATATGTTTGTCTTCATTGATACTGTTTGACTAGTCACAGTACATTTTCACAAGGTGTGTTCTGACGATCCTTTCTGACGTTCTAGCAATCCTTTTATACTCTATTCAAATCGCTTAATAATGTGCAAGTTAGCACTAGCAATAAGTACTGATTTAAAAGCATTTAATCACTAATGGTGTTCCGTCTAATAATTCAAACGCAATCGTGTGACTTTTATATTATTTAAACGAAACCGAGAGGAGTTAATGAATGCTAAGCAGATTAGAGACTGTGAGATTCCAAGCTTGCATCAACACTGCTAAAATCTTGTAAAAAAAACTGTAGGAGGGTATTGAGGTCCTTGATCTCCAGTCAACGCAAGCAGGACTGGATGTAGCTCAGCATATATAAGCATTAGTTTAAAGAGATTTCTCGTCAGTCAACATGATACCTGACTTGTAACAGTCATATTTTCTACACTTATCCTGCGAATAGTGTCAAACACGAACAACACAGAGAGATGTACAAGCTACCAGTTGCCGAAGGGTTGGCGTTGCTATTTTGCTCTTTGACTTCACTGTCGCTCTGTTCTTACGATAATACAATGACGCAGTTTGATGTGCAGCCTTTACCAAAGGACGACAATCTGTCCGCCTTGAGAACTGGTGAGTGTAACGCGTATGCTCGGAAGATTGTTATAACAAACTTAATTAAAGTATTATATTATCCCATGTTCAGTGTGTTCAAACTGTATGGCATAACCATTCTGATGTCATCAGTATTGTTACGTACCAATTATGTCATAACGCTAGACAAAGATAAGTAGGTCTCCTACCCAGCCATTTAAATACAATTCTAGTGCATCTCTAACATCCATATGACAAAAAGAATAGAATTGTGTTTTGTCTTATGTCGTCAACCCCATGCAGAGAATAGGTGATGTCAATCCCATACAGAGAATAGGTGATGTCAACCCCATACAGAGAATACATGTAGGAGATGTCAACCCCATACAGAGAATAGGTGATGTCAATCCCACGCAGAGAATAGGTGATGTCAACCCCATGCAGAGAATAGGTGATGTCAATCCCATGCAGAGAATAGGTGATGTCAACCCCATGCAGAGAATAGGTGATGTCAACCCCATGCAGAGAATAGGTGATGTCAGGATAGTTCGTTTAAGAACGAATTGGGTCATTCCGTGTCAAATCGACCAGTTTTCTGAAAAGTTCCCGCTTGACCCTCCCAGATTTTCATCATGACACTCTGTGAAAATAATCCCCTATATGCAAATCAACACAAGCTAAGAATTAGTCTACTTGTACATCATATCCTATTCAAATTATATCAACCCAATGTAGCCACTTTGTTAAGTCGCGCATGATTTAGCGATACTACTAGGTATATGATTACATAATCGACAAGAATAGGAGTAAACTTAAAATTCTGTTGTGATTCATACATAACTCTCTTTATCTGTACTTTCCCAGCCTTTCTCTCTCAATTTAAATCGAATCGCTGGAATGGAATGATTTTCACTCGATTACTCACCAGAGAGAGGTTTGTTTTGATGTAAAAGCTGACTATAAATTTTAAATTAAACTATAGCATTTAGGAAAACAACATACATATATTATTTTCTAGAATGGAATAATATATATTGTCAAGTGTTTGTGGATGCAGCCCTGTCTGGCCCGAAAGCAATTGACAATTCCTGCTTATTTGCAGTTATCCGAGTGATGTATAGATAGAAGAATCAAACCTATATTTCTTGAACACTGATGTGTAGATTACCTTTAAGGATTGATTGATTGATTGATTGGTGTTTGACGCCACATTCAGCGGTATTTCAGCTACGCTGTGGCGAGAACATGTTGTCAAAACAGTTTTATCCAACGCTCTTTAACCAAACACAAATTTCCATAAGGATGTAGCAGTAAACATCAAAAATAGAAACAAATCGACTGAAATGTAATATAAACAATTTAATAATGTTAACGTATTTCGAAGTGGGAAACAGACGACGCACGTTGTATATTATCGATTTATATTATCTGCAGACGTGGATGACGGATTGGAATGTATATATCCTACGGACTGTTACGATGTAATGGAGTGTGGCCGGGAGGACTCTGGAGTTTACCGAGTGTTTCCATTTGGAGTGGGAGATGGTTTCCTCGTATATTGCGACATGCAGAGTAAAGATGGTGGTTGGCTGGTATGTGTTAATTGGTTTATAATAGTGTGTTTATATTTCTAGAGACCTTTATATTTTAATAAGATTATGGATGTAAATGCATGCTCTATTAATTGCTTTGTAGAGTTGCAACTTTTTGGGGTTGTCACATCTTCTCTAGCCATCTTCTCTTAGCTACTCTACATTACAACCCTTGGTGGATTAATCGCATATAAATAGAATTGCAGTTAGCCTCCCTAGAGGATAAATTGACCACGTTTCGAGTTTAAGCGCTGATAATATATTTAAATGTTGGTGAGTGTAGGGGTGGGTACATATGCAATATTCTCATTGAGTTTAATGTATAACCCGAACATATCTTTTATCTTTCATTATTGACTATCGTTGTCATTTTTACTATTCCTCTCGTAACACAACATCTGATTGGTTGCGTAGAATTTCTCACGCCTCCAATCAATCGCTTGGAAGCTGATTATATGTGAACAATTTGCCAAGGTTTGTAATGTAGTTCCGAATAAAAGTTTTGGCTAGCGAAGATGAGATTGTGCTTGTGGTGTTGGTGTCCGCATTAACATTTTATGCTTAGTTGATACCAATTATATCCTGATCGGCTTTCAGGTTAAGCTTGTTGTTCAGCTCACTGGTATATAAGATGAGGTTATTTCTTAGATGACTTTCCTTGGTTCAATTATCGTAAAGAGAAAAGTCCCTGTGGAAAATAGGAGTGTCTTTTTTCCATGTTGAGATTTTAAGTTAAGCTTACCCTTATGGAAGGGTACTATAGTTTACCACAACAATCTGTAGCAAAATTATGGTAATCTGTGGTACAAAATGGTATCTTTTAGTACATTAATGGTAAATTGTGGTCCATTTTAGTGATATGTAGTCAGTGTGAAAGCTCTGTGTTAAACTGTCATATCTTATGGTACCTCTAAGGTAAACTGTTGTACTTAATAGTAATCGTGGTAACAGTGTAAAACATTTAAGTTCAACTGTGGTAAATTGTATTATGTTATGGTATCACTATTGTAGACTGTGATACTTTGTACCTTATGGTAAACTGCTGTACACTACAGTATATTTTGGTAAACTGGTACAATAAATCCTAAATAAGCCATTAAAAGGATTTCTATAAAATGATCTTGTAAAGAAGATTCAGAATTTCCCAGAAAAAAAGTTTTTAGTTTGAACTAGGATTATAATATACAGATATATTTTAATTCCAGGTTAAAATGCTATAATTTCTTCACAAATGTTCAGAAGCTTAAGTTATCCACACTATGAGCAATGTAATCACAGCGTAAATAAAATCAGCATGGGGTGACATTCATTCGGACCATTAAACAGATTGGTAAATAAATAGGATATTTTCCTATTTCCTATTCCATTGCTCGCCTTGCAAGCCTGTAGTAACATGTCTAAACCAATGTTATTTTGCTTTCGATGGAGTAGCAATTGTGATTTATATGTATGTCCTGAAGAAGATCTAGTGTTTAACAAGGTACAGTTTGGTTATTAGCCGAAGATTGACAAAAGTGTCTCTAAAAAGAATGGAGGTGTAGGCATGAGACGTTATCTGAGCTTAGTTTCCCAGACTGAGGCTAGTTTATCAAGGTACAGAGTCCTCGACTGCCATTTTGAATTCAGGTATGTAACCAACTTTTCTTTGTACTGCTTTAACTCAAAACATTAGTTTTCATAAATGTTTCAGCCTGTTTATACACACAAATCTTTTACAAACGCATTTGTAAATATATCATATAAACTAAAGTAAAACGTATAAGTTGGACCTAGGATGAGCATGTAGAGGGATAAGAAACGCCGCTATCCTTCGAATTATCGAACCTTGAAAGTCTTACTGGGCTAGGTTTTCCAATCGATCCATTCGACAAGTTGGTCAAACATATTAAGTCTGCTTAGTAGACATATGCTGTGTAGGGAGTGCCAGTTAGGGCTAGCATGGCCTACTGAACAGATTTATTAGCGGAGTAACTTGTTCGCGGATCCTAGGTTTGTCATATTTTAAGTTGGTCATGTTGATTTATTTGAGCAAATGTATATGTTTCTAAAATAAATCACACTGACACAGGGATGTCCATTCATTAAAATCGATAAATCATCAGACATTGCCGACATTTATCTGGGATTACAATATAGAGGGATATGTAACTGCAAGCTTTAACCTTGAATTGACGATTAAATCCCGATATGATGAAATCACGAATTCACTCGCGGAGCGCAGGAATGGGCGAGATGCTATACCGAGTACCTGGTTTTATGTAGATATATCCCTGTATATTGTAACCCAAGGATTAATTTACATTAATCATTTTACAGAAGTACTGTTACCATTGTTGTCATTGATTGAATATGTTCTTTTCTTATTTCACAGATTACGTCAAAATGAAATTTGCCTGCCCCAAAATTTTCACGACAGAAGCTACCAAAGAGGGTCTGTTTCCTGTATTTCTTATGATTCTGATTTTCTTAAATGTTTGTAAAGAGTAGCAATGCTGTTTATTTGGCACCGGAGGGAAATGAATTTTCCAACATTATTGAAACGCTTCACAAGTTGAAATACTCTGTTGTCATCAGTAAAATAACCTTCAGCACGGCGTTAAACAACATTCAATTAATCAATACAATGACATAAAAATAAATCCTTACTCATTCTATTTCTCTTATTTTGTAGTAATTTTATGTTGTATTAAGTGATTATCTTTTTATTTGAAATCAGATCAGTATTTCTTTACAGGCGGGAAGCCGATGTAAAAGCCAGCATCAGAATGAAGCTTAATAACAGTACCAAGTTGTAGAAAACAAAATTACTTGGAAACTGATCGAGATAATGACTGACTGACTTGGGCGTATCGTTTATTTGTCTGTAACCATTTAACATCAATAAATCCATCTTCATCAAACTTTTTTGTATTATGTTAGCACTTGTATCCGAATAATTTAATTTACAAAATCGAGTATCTGTTGATTCCTACAAAATTGTCCTTGGAGAGATTACAGATTTGGATTCTATAGCGTAACAAATTAAAAACAAACCTTTTAATTACTATAGATTTTAAGTTTAAAGATTTGTATAGTAATCTATTAAATACCATTAAAATCTCGATTTGGAGTCTATTGCGTAACAAAAAAACAAAACTTTTGCTTACTATACATATATGATGATTTCAATTTAATTGATCTACATCCCTGTGCCAGTGTGATTGCTTTTAGAAATATATGTGTACAGATTGGTATAATAATATTTTGATTTTTGGGTGGATGGATTAGAATAGTTTACTAGAGTAATGTATAGATTTTGAGTCTATGGATTACTATAAAACTCTAAGGATTACTATAGATGAGACAACTACTCTATGGATTTCGAGTTTATGAAATAGCACAAAAATCAAAAGATCTATAGTTGATCAGCGTGGTACATTAAGATTACTATAGATTCTTGTGGTACGTTTACAAGAGGTAGGTTTTCAGGGATTGGTTGATATCCCAGAATTTTCATGTAAATGCTATGTTTATGTTTTTTGTGGTAATATTCCTAGGACTCGGGTGTTTTCCTCGCAGAGTATTTAAGCAATAAGTTTGTAACTCGAGGTTCAGGTTTTATGTTGAAGGGATTACAATCTGTTGCTGTTTATTTTGAGATATCTTGCAACGCGTATTTTATCACTAAACTTTTTTCCTTGTAAATTTGTCTAGTGCTGTTGTTTTAATTACTTGTCCTTGTCAATTTGAGTTGATTCAAAACAATTCTCCACATCTTGCTTATCCTTATTCTGTTGCGCCATGTGTGCGACAGAGGCGTCAAACATCTGTCAGCCATGCAAACATCCAACCGATTAAGGAGTCTACCGCTAGTCAGGAGTAAAAAATGCGACTCATTTTTTCGTGGCTTTTGCGGGTATTTCCAAAGGATTATTATATTAACATCATATATATTTAGAAAGCGAAGGACTTCAAGATTCTAAATATAATGTAATTTTATTATTCATTTTATTTTATAATGGCATTAATAAAGAAAAACTTCAAATATTTTTTTTAAATAGACCCTTGTTTGTAACTCTTATTTTTCACCGATGGTTTGCGATTTTTTTTTCCAAACTTGCATGTCTTTGAAGACAAGCATTTAAGCTAAAATACTGTTATAGGGTTTTTCTAAATTCAAGTTAGTTTTTGAGCAATTGATAAAAATATATGTAAAAAATAAATCTGCCTTTAAATAAATATTTGCTTAATATCTTCAAAACGAAAGTCATTATAAAAAAACTCATGACTGTTTTTTAGAATGTCTTCAAGATTGCCTGTGCCAAATTTCAAAGATTTAGTGCAAATAGTTTGCGAGAAATAAACGAGTTAAATGGTACAAATCAAGAAAAATGAAAGCTGAAAAAACAGCCTAAACGTATGTAAATGATTGAACTCCAAGTTGTTTTAAGATTACTCCAATGGATTTAATAAACAACATCTTTTTTGTAATTGAATGAAAAGGCGAAAAAAAGTTTTATCTATTGCATTAATTTTTTAATACATAATTTTAAAACAATGTCTTTAAATGGCAGTTTTAACTCCAAATGTTTAGTGACCTCGGTATAATAGATTGCGTTCACACCTCTGTTAATGATTGTCAGTAGGAGACATATTGGAGCCCTGAGTAGTCCATATAAATGTGTGTTCTAAAACCCTCAAACATTTGTTCTCCATGTCTACTGTTCAGTTCAAATACACATTCCCAACGGTCATGCAGTTGATCTGTTGGCCTTTGGCTAATTTCTTTGTGGTAATAGTCAGTTGAGGTGAGATAATCTCGTTAATCCCTTCCGCCCTTAAATATACATAATCTTTGAGGCACGTATTTTACAATTTAAATTTAAAAAAAATCATTCCAAAATACAAAAATTTTTGGTCAAACTTTTTGCATTATCAAGATTATGAAAAGCAGATTTCAGAAAGGCAAAAAGAAAAAAGTCACAATTTTACCCCTGACTAGCGGTAGAGTCCTTTTAAGCAACCAACAAATCATGCTAATTAAAGGCCTAACTCGATGAGCTGTCCGTGTATTATTGAACCTAGTTATACGCTAACATTGAAGTAGATCAAAAGCATGATCATGTTCTAAGTTTCTTTTTGTTTCCGAAGTTGTACACAGTTTACTCACTTTCGTCATTGAGTAGAATTTGGGCGGATATTTGCAGATGTGTTCCATTTATTCGTTTTTTAAGTGTAAAATTAAATAGATTAATTAATGTAATTTTAACATAGATCATGTCTACTTAAACTGATCACATGTAATGTACTTTATATCAGGTGTTCCAAAGGCGCCAGGATGGGTCAGCGAACTTTTATTCAAGCTGGAAAAGGTATGCCAATGGATTCGGAAATTTACATGGAGATTTTTGGCTCGGTATGTTATTGTTTTAGACAAATGTTACCGGATTGAATTGAGATTCTTTAAAATACATATTTATTTGACATTATTATTATATTAAAGCTATCTAAAGTCTCAACAGATACCTCGTTAAACTAAACACGATCCATGGTCGAAACACCCAAGAGCAATGCCTAAACTTTTATATACTAATTTACCACAGCAACCTATCCTACTATTCACCTAGATCAACCTGCCCAAGGGATTGGAACAAACTTCCTCACATATTTCGTGAAATAAAGTCTACAAATCTCTATATAAATCAAAATTAAAAGCTTACCTTATAAACACTTTTAATTGCAACTAGTCCCCAAGCTGATATATATATATATCTATCTATATAGCTACCCATGCTAAATATCTTGTTAACTACATTTTGTAACACTATTTTATACACCATATTTATGGCCATTACCTTCTCTCGAGATGTCTGTAGGTTACCCATAACACAACTCCAGATTAAGGTTTATTTAGAAACTTGTCTCTGGGAGTTATCTAGAAGATAAGATGATTCTTCGATTTTAATTGATCTACATCCCTGTGCCAGTGTGATTGCTTTTAGAAATATATACTTCATTTACACTACTATTAGCTGGTGGGCTCCAGAAGAGGAAGCATTTCTAAGGAAATCAATTAGGTCATGAAAACTCATGATATTAGGGGTTTTTTTTAAAAGGAGAATACAGTATCCAGATTATTTGTAAATATCTATATTTTTCTCAGACTTAAACATTTCATACTTTTCTTTTTGAGATGAAACCGGAGTCCTTTCTCTTTACTGATATCCGGTAAACTGTCGTTATCAGAGTCGTCTGCATGGTCCACATCATCAACCTGAGCTACGGGTTCCTCATTCTCAACCAATTCTATCTTATCATCCTTAGCTTTGAACAGACCAGAAGCTTTCCTGAATTAGGCGAAGAGAAAAAACACAATTATTTATACCTTTGTGAAGTTATAACCAGTAAAACAACATATTTAATGAGGTTAATTACAGTTTGAGGGTTACTATGTTGCAGGATTAAGGCATATTTTGGAGGATTAATGAATGTGTTTGAGGTTTGATGAATGTATGTGTTGTGTGATTAATCAGGTGACCGAAGTTTGGATAATCAGAATGTGTTGGGAGGTTTGATGAATGTGTTGAAGGTTTGGAGAATCAGAATGTGTTGGGAGGTTTGGGTGAATCAGAATGTGTTGGAGGTTTGGTGAATCAGAATGTGTTGGAGGTTTGGTGAATCAGAATTGGTTGGTGGTTTAATGAATGTATTGAGGGTTAGACATATAATAATGTGTACTAGATTTACTGATTAATATATTGGAGGTTTTTAGCATTTTTATGACCTATTTGATGTGTAAACACCCTGCGCTTTAAGACAGTGCAGTAAGTTGCAGTTTTCAGTTATAAATAATACAATGAACTTACACTCCAATTCCTAGACCCATTTCCTTTATTTTGGACTCCACAGCAGATTCTAGCCTCCCTACCCTTTGCAGTGAGTATTCCAATATAAAGGCTTCCAGAATGAACGCTACAAATATGCTGAACAGAGAGATTGAGAATTGAGCTGAATGAATATTCCTGAAGCTTACATAAAAAAGGAGATACAAAGCAACAACAATATACGCCTGTAGAAATCTTGCCTAATGGAATTTTAAAATAGACCTTGAATAGAATCCATCAGGTGACAGCATCTCTAGTAAAGAATACATCAAACAAAATCCTACACATCATCTTGACTTGGAATATCTTAACTTGGTCTTGTCACACGGAACTCTTATACTAAGTTTGAGTATAGCTTCTGGTTGGTTAAAAACTGGAGAAAAAAAACAATGTACAACCGGCACCAAAGATAACAAAATTTTTACTTACATGACTAGTTTCACGGCACATTAGAGACTCGCATTTGTGCTGTTTAAAAAATAAGTTTTATCAATCAAACATTTTAAAATCTTTTTAAAAGTCTGAAAATATACTTACTTAAGCACAATGACCACAGTGGTTAAATGGAAGGCAAAGAAGTAAAGCCTTGAAGCTTTATGAGTGACGTTCACAAATCCAGATGACAGCATTACACACAGTTAAGGGTTCAATCACACAATATAGATTAATAACAAACAATAAATAACTTCCATTTACTTTTTATAGATACACTGTATAAAGCTTATACATGCATTTATGACTTGATTATTGATAACATATTTATAATTAAACACATTCTGCTGTAACAGATGAGATATTCTGCCTTAATAAATACATTAATTGTCTTTTATTTATTATACTGAAGGTAATAGCTTATCAGTTATTTTATAATGATATTGTGTAAGGGGTAGAAGAAAGCACCATTGTCTCAATTCGTCTGGTGTGACAATGGTGAGTTTCCTTAGGGACTGTATCCAGTTATCGGTCGTTTTCTCATCAGTCGATTTTTTTGTAAACGACGATGTAGAAAACCATGGGTCTTCAAAGCGTTTTTTTTGTGTTCACTGATGCGTAACTCTTATATTTCATTCCCCTTGCAGCACGGTAGGGGGTAGTTAAATCTCTGCCATACTCTTCTGTGAAATC
>JARFOD010038940.1:0-23776 GCA_031763545.1 Mopalia muscosa | reverse complement strand
ACTTTGTCTACGGAATAATGAATTTATTAATTTTAAGTATAGGCTGTTATTGTCTTAGGGATGGATTTTAACTATTGGTATGCTCATGCAGTGCAATTCTGTGAAGGGAGGGAGTCGGAACTGCGATTAACAAAGCGTTCATTGTTGTCTCATTAAGACAACTGAGCTGTGTTCCTCTTTATGTTTTTATTTTTTTTTTTGCGCACGGCACGTAACCCGTGGAGGGTTAGAATTCTTATCTCTGTAAGCACCGGGGAAACACACTTGTCAGTATATAGGGAAAAATAACATATAAAATCAACGAATCATTCACTCACTTTGCACTTACCCTGGATGAATGCAAATAAGCAAAGAATAAGGAGCAGGAGTTTAGAGTTCTTGAAAATTTGTAACCATTCCGGACGAAATCTACCAATCCCACATGTCAACTGTTCATCCTCTATGGGTGTCTTCTCTTGGCTGGCCGAACTATTTTCGTTTTCCGGAAGCTGTTTCCAAGTTGCAATCGGTTTATCATCCATGATGGCTTAATTCTCAAACACCATGTTAAAAAATTTTGATCATCTGGGGATTAATGACAAAAAATTTATTTATATCAAAATATGATACATCGTTTTATGTCCTAGTTATATTTACTCACCAAACTGATTGTGAACTTTTAACTTACATTTAACGATTTTTATTAAATCTGTCATTACAAATTGCAGCAACTGGCCACCCCCATGGAATGCCAAATTAAAATCTCAGATCGATCTTCTTGACGTCAACCGTTCTTTCACGGAACGTGCCGACGTTAACTGTTCTTTCACTGAACGTGTTGGTGGTATTGGTTAACATGTTCCGTGAAAAGGCCTTACTTCCACAGAACGTTCTGACGTCACCTATTCACCGCGAGATTTTCAAGTTGACAAATACGGGCCAAACGTGTGTCTATTTTATATTTAGTACATATTTTACAGATGTGTTATAATATCCCATAATCGTTGTGACGATGTATAATAAATTCTTAACTACTGAGTTAAAATAAAATTTCGTTTGTTTTTTTTTAGTGAGTGAATTATCACGTGAGTGTTTAAAAATGAGTAGGTATTTAACCCTCCAATCAATTTCGTCTGATAAAAATAAATTTTAAACTGCAACGAGGTTTTCAATGAATTCGATTTCCTGGTTAAACAACTAATCATTTTTAAACACTAAAGAAATGAATTGATGACTTCAGATGACGTGGCCTAACATAGCCGATTGCCAAGTCTACAACACGCGACAAAGAAAAATTCTATTCATGTATGTGAATGTGTGTGTGATAGTGAAAAGAAACATTTTTATATCGCGGTACTTCAATAGAATTAACTAGGACGTAAGAACTCCTAACAGATTAAAATGTTTTTATGAAAAGAGTTTAAAATTCTGCTGATCTTAAATGTAAATGTAGTGTGCTTCTTTAGCTTATAGTAAATGTAGATATCATTACATATGTTCTTTCTCTGCCTTAAAAATATATATATAATTGTATTTATGTGCCCTAAAATTGTATGTGTCTATATAGAGTTTTTTCTCTGCCTTAAAATGTAGGCCTATGTGTGTATATATAATTTTATTTCTACCCCTAAAAATGTAGGTATCAAGTTTATTTCTGTGCCTAAAAAATGTAAGTATTCGTGTACAATTTCCTTTCTCTGCCTAAAAAATGTATGTGTTGGTATACAATTTTCTTTCTTTGCCTAAAATGTTTGTATCTATACACAGTTCATATCTCTTCCTCAAAAATGTAAGTGTTTGTATACAATTTTCTTTCTCTGTTTAAAATGTATGTATCGATGTTCGGTTTTGATGTAGAGCACGAAACTATTGCTACCGGGAAATAGTTCCCTTTCAGTATGCTCTACATACATATATTATAGGTAAATTTATATAATGTGAACTACCGATTTTGTGCTTTGAATTATTCCAAACCCAGGCCGAATGTCTTGTTAACTTCATACGTCCGTATTTTCTTAAGCATGTCCATGATCAATATAATTTATCGATAGGTTAAGAACTCTACCGGTAGTCAGGAATATAAAACATGGGACTCGTGGCTTTTGGGGTATTTCCAAATGACGATTATATTACCATCATATATATTTAGAAAGCGGAGGATTTTAACATTCTAAATATAATGTCATGTTATGATTCGTTTTATTTTATGTAGCTGATTGAACTCCGGATTGTTTTAAGATTACTCCTGAAATTTAATAAACAACTTGTTTTTATAATTGAATGAAAAGGTGAAATATAGTTTTATCTATATTGCATTAATAAAGTAATATATATATATAATATAATTAAGTACTAAGTAAACGTTCCATTTGACAATCATCAAATAAATCATTTTATTTAAACAAATTAACAATCTTATCATATATATTCTCGAATGAATTTGTGTCTTTTAGAATGTGAATATAAACAATTTCTGATCATATATCTGTACCAAAAGTACATTGGGTCAAGCATGGTAGTTTTGGATGACGACCTGCTAAAGCTTCATGTTGCCCTGGTGCTCTCAGAGCTAAAGGGAACAGGAAGCTGATCTGTTTGTGGTGTCTGTATTGCGTCCTGTTACTGTCTCGTCTTGTCTTCGTTTGTTGCCAGTGGTGTCGAGGGTGGTTCATTAGGCTGGCACGTCGTCATATAAGTGAAATACCCTTGAGTACGACGATAAACCCCAGTCAAACAAACAAACAAGCTAAAATTTCTCAAGTTCACTGGTCAAGTATGGTAATTTTTTGATGACCTGCTAAAATTCTTAAAGTGCACTGGTCAAGCATAGAAATTCTGGACGACTACCTGCTAATGTTCAAAACTACACTGGTCAAGACCTGCTTATATAAGCAGTGTAAGTTCTTAAAGTACACTGGATCAAGCATGGTAGTTTTGGATGACGACCTGCTAAAGTTTCTAAGGTGGACTGATTAAGCATGGAGATTTTGGAGGACGACCGGCTACAATTCTTAAAGTACACTGGTCAAGCATGGAAATTCTAGACGACTACCTGCTAAAATTTCTCAAGTTCACTGGTCATGCATGGTAATTTTTTGACGACCTGCTTAAGTTCTCAAAGAGCACTGGTCAAAATTGGTATTTTTGGATGAAAACATGAAAGTTCCTATAGCACACTGGTCAATGGCGAAGGCTTTGAGTGATATAACCTGTTACATATTCTCAAACTATATAGGTCATTATTGGAGATTATAGAGCGAACGCATGTTAGTCTTTTCCAATTACGCTGATCAATCATGAGGATTTACGAAAAGAGGATTATAGAATTCTCATATGACATTGAAAAGTCATACGGATTTGTAATAAGTTATAATGTATGAATCTCAAATATCATTGAAAACTAATGAGGATTTATGATAAGAAAATGAAACAATTCTCGAATTAAATTGCAATTCATGAATATTAGTGATACAAGTTACAATTCTCAAATAACAGTCAAAACAAATGAGGATTTATAACCAAAGGATGCTATGTTTTTCAAATTGTATTGTAAAGGATTTATGACAAGAACATGTTACAATTCTCAAATTAAATTGAAAGTCATCAAGATTTGTGATAAGAACATATTAAATTCTCAAATGATGATTACATTTCTCAAATAACATCGAAAAGTAAAGATGACTTGTGATGAGAAAATGTTATCATTATGAAATAAAATTGATCAATCACGCGGGTTTCTGATGAGAGAATATCATGAGGATTTGGGATAATTCCCAGACGACTCCAGGCAATCAATATGTCTTGGGTGCGTTACCTGTACTGTGATTGTCGAATAAACCGATAGCTTCGCTCTAGGAATCATTCTTACCTTTAGAATTAATCAAACACACCCAAAATTATTTCCGCACTTAATCTTCCAATTAATAAAAACAAAAATGGTATGGCCTAACGTTTATTCAAACCATTTGGTTTTCTGTCTTTAAGATTGGGATTTATATCGACCCATAAAGCGACCACTCGACGTCCATATTCACCTTAAAGTCAATTATTTGTCAGAAGTATATATACCTTATATACCTTACCTTAGATTAAACTTATTTTCCCGATTTGAGAACGAGATTTGGTGGTATATGTTTGGGTCTCTCCTAGAAACGCCCTTCGTTGCGTAACGTAAAGAAGAGGACAGAATGTTTTTTGATGAGGTAAGAGTCCATCCAGATTCAATGCTATTTTCCATTCAGAGACAGGGTTTAGTTCTAAAGACAGTATTTTCGTTATTTTGGGATAATACTTTCTTAGTTTGAACAGATTCTAGTTCAGAAAATGCCTTGCCGGATAGCTGAGTGGTCTAAGTGGCCGGCATTTACTACTGGCGACTCGGTGCCTAACTCTGAGGGTCGTGGGTTCGATTCCCGGACGGGTTTCAACCTGCAAAATTTTCTGAACAGGTTTATGTTCTATCTATGAAAGTGTTATCCCAAAATAACGGAAAAACAGTTAATCTTCACTTTCTTAAAGACACAAAAATTATATATCAGTTCATAGTTTATTTTAATATGGGATGTCAAAAGTCAATAGAAACCCGTTCAGATTAAATCATAAAAAAGGGGAAAAAAGATATTAACACATATTAAACATAATAAACATTTCTATAAAACCAAAATATGTAGGAACTATTAACAAGCAAAATTACGTCCAATAACATTTACACTGGTTCGGTCAACTGCTTCCATACCAATGAGTCTCCATGGTCACTGTTTTAATGAATTTACCAGACAGGTCACAGTTTGCTACTTTTACAGATCAATAAACACACTCATATCTACCTAAATGGATCGAGAAAACTACTACATTCATACAGTAACCAAGGATGTGAAAAGTTGATTATTACTTACTCTAGAAACATGAACATAAAATTTCTGCTTCATAACGAAATCAACAAGTTTAGATGAAAAATCAACAAAAGTTGAGGAGTTAAAGTTTAAGTTGAGATCCACAATTCAACATGAGTGTTTGAAACTGGAACATCATGATTTGTCAGGTCGAAACATTTTCTGTTTAACGAGCGCAAAGCTCCATCGTCATTGTCAGTTGATTTGTTGTGCCACATGTAACGGTTGTAAGTTTTATGAGTAGTGGTCAAGCAAAGTTTCACGTTAACCCTGTATGTGATGGGACTGACATCTGCTGTACAAAAGAACAATGTGACGCTTGTTTTACTAGAGAACGCTTTTATGTGACACAAGAGGCGATAACATTGACTGCCAAACAAATAATTGTTAATGCCCAACGCTCCATCTACATCATTAGTAGTATTGAAAGGCATGTCCAGAAATCATGCAATGCCATGCTTTGTTTATTGACACGTGACTTGTTTTCGAACAATCGGAATACAACAATTTGACGAAAGGTAGAACAATGAAAATTATTCTTCTCCTTGTCAAAGGTATCATCTCTTGGATTGACTTGAAATTGTTCTTTAGTAAAGCAGACATCACGTGAACTTGTTCCTGTGTTTAACCGATTCATTTTAATAAAATGTTACAATGTTTATTATATTTCGCTTATGTATAAAGTGCATTATTTTTTCTTGTATGCGCTGAATGTACCCATACCAGCATTCGGACAAGTTTGTTTCTCTTTAAGTGACATGCTTTTTTTCATGAGATTCCCACACATTTGATGTTTATTTCTCATTGTAGGGTATTGGTTATGTTACATCAATAGCACTGTGAACCCAGTCTGCTACGCCATGTGCAACGCAAACTTCCGAAGAACATTTTGGCGTATTTTGACGTGCCGCTGTTACAAGAGACATGAATCCCGACTTAGAGGACCATCCGGGTACACAACCAGCGGGTACGTGTCCAGGGGGCGCTCTAATTGATCTCACAGAACATTACTGGTCATTTTTTGGTCCACCTCTTTAAGGTTCAAGAATGATTGTGGTATCCATAAAATTCAATTGAACAATTGTGAAACCTATACAATTGGCAAAAATAAACAAATGCAATTCAGGACACATACGTCAGACATAATAAAAGTAAGGAAAAAGATGAAAAGAAGACGCAACGGTATATTCTCCCCATCCATCAGGACATGTTCAATTCATAAACCTTTGTGTTATTCCATGACAGTTTGCAGTATCTTGGAAAAGATACCTTCTTGAATTGGGTTTTCGTTAAGTATTTTTGAAAATATTGAAGTTTTTTCACTGAATTATGGATAAACAGAAAAAACTGTTTCTCAATACCTTTTTTTATTTAATTATGTTATAAATTATTAATGAGACAAAAATGGTGCACATTCACGCATGTACGTATTATGAAGTATATGTTATATTCTGCCACATTGGTCATGAACAGTATTGTCGTTGTTCAAACGTATTTAACAAAACTAACACTTGTATCAACGCTCCACAACAAATATTATGAAATAGTTCTATACATGTTTGCCGAGAATAGTTGTTGACAACATGTTCTACCGTAAACAAACATGTATAATTTTGGAAACTTGTAAAATGTTAGATAGGTCAAGGGCTTAATTGACTAATGTTGTCTTCGAGAATTTTGACCAATCAGATGGGAATAGTGCATATGTAGGGTAAAGTTTGAATGTAATGTATTGGCTCTGTAACAATTTGTTCATAAACTTATTGATGGTCGTAAGATTAATAATGGTAGAATGATGTCAATAACATGAGGGTCGTCACTGTGTGATTTTTATCTATGTATGGATTCATAACACGAGCGGGCTTACTGAACTGATAATTTTTCCTCAGAATCAACACAAGGCATTTTCGGATCCCTGCAGGCGCTAAATTTCACATTTGCTAAGTATTCTGAAATCTGATATACGTTTTATTTTCTGATTCAAGGGAAATATCTGTTTCACTCATTGAATTCAACTTTTTTGAAGGACCTGGCAAATTGCGGATATAAACACTAAGTTGTTGTAGCTCTGCTTAAAAAGTCAACCAAGAAGTCTTTTAGTGATTCTTGCAATGTATTTGATACTTTTGTATTGGTTGTTTAATTAATGAACACAAATGTATGCAATTATTTTTTCAGTTAATGTCATCGTGCTTTTTGTAGAATTAAACTCATATTTGGTTTCCCAACCATTTGAAGGTAATGTCATATTTCTATTTCAACATGCAATTGGTGCACTTATTTCATGGTACACTTGGCAAAAAATGTGGTATAGCGAAATAAATTAAAGTTACTAATTAAAAATGTTCAGTTTATGTTCATTTGTCCAAACAGGATTAACTTTATATCTGATCAAATTGTCGCTGCAAATATCATAATCCTATGTGTTTAAATATGTTCCTTGCATCAGACTATAATAAGAGCGACGCCCGAGTGCAACTTGAATGAGCTGTTCTTCAGAAAACCACACTACAAATACTGGAGCACTAGAAAAGCTCGACGACATTTCGTTTGAAAAACACGTATATGTGGAATTGCTCAATTTATTCCACAAGTTTATTAAACATATTTAAAACCTTTGTCGCCCCTAATAAAAGTTATGCATTCGTCAGTGCGATCTAAATGTTTATACAAATCTGAGCATACTCAAATCAGGCGGAGATTTGAAGTGGTCAACTAACAACTTTATTTGGAATAGTTATCCTTGTGGAACTTTCGTAGCAGAAACTTTTATTGAAACTTTTGCCATAGTAGGAAATTTCTTTGGAACAGTGCGCTTGGAGGAGCTTCCTGGGAACAGTTGACGTTGGAGAAAGTTTTCCGGGAACACTTGACGTTGGAGGAATTTTCCTTGGAACTGTTGTCATTGGAGAAACTTTCCTGGAAACAGTTGTCCTTCGAGGAACTTTTCTGGAAACAGTTGTCTTTGAAGGAACTTTCCTCTGAACAGTTGTCCTTGAAAGAACTTTCCTGGGAGAAGTTGGCCTTGAAGGAACTTTCCTGGTAACAGTTGTCCTTGAAGGAACATTCTTGGGAACAGTTGTCCTTGCAGGAACTTTCCTGGGAACAATTGTCTTTGGGAGAACTTTCCTGAGAACAGTGGTCTTTGAAGGAACTTTCCTGGGAACAGTTGTCCCTGAAGGAACTTTCCTGGGAACGGTTGTCCTTGCAGGGACTTTCCTGGGAACGGTGGTCTTTGGGAGAACTTTCCTGAGAACAGCGGTCTTTGAAGGAACTTTCCTGGGAAAAGTTATCCTTGAAGGAACTTTCCTGGGTACAGTTGTCCTTGAAGGAACTTTCCTGTGAACAGTTGTCCTTGAAGGAACCTTCCTGGGAACAGTGGTCATTGAAGGAACCTTCCTGGGAACAGTGGTCTTTGGAGGGACTTCCCTGGGAACGGTTGGCCTTGAAGGTACTTCCCTGTTAACATTTTTCCTTGAAGGAACTTTGCCTGGAACAAATGTCCGTTGAAGAACTATCCGGGAGTATTTTTTCTTGGAACAATTGTCCTTGAAAGTATTTTCCTTGATACAGCTTTTTCTGGATAAACTTTCCTAGGAACAGTTGACATTGGGGAAACTTCGATGGAAAAATTGTCCTAGGAGGAACTTCCTTGGAACAGGTCTTCCTGCAGGAATGTTCCTGGTAACAGTTGTTTGAAAAGCTTTGGGGGAAATTAGTTGTCCTTGGTCCTTTGAGGAGCTGTCCTTTGATCTGTAGGGAGGGCACTCCTCATTAGGGCAGTTGTCCTTTGGGGGAACTGTTGAGCAGCAGTTGTCCTAGGAGCAGTCCTCCTTGGGGGGAATTCAAAACAGTATACTATATAAGGTACAGTGACAAATGAAACTTGCAATTTGAGTTGAGTTGTTGTCATTTTATGGTATTTTGTGGACTTTAGCTCAAGGCAAATGATATTTGATGCTGACAGATTCAGAGGTCTACCTTTGTGAATCCAGCCTGATGTCCATGGGAAGTTGATTCCACTGGAACGCGATTATGTTGATTTGTTACTTTCTGTACTTTGAATCGTTAATTGCTCATGATAAGACTGATCTGAAAGCAGATAGAATCGATATCGTATTAAGCGCGCCTTGTCATCGAACACAAAACTTATTAACTTAGTGATGTCCCGTTATGGCATACACACTGACAAAATGTTGATGTACCTTACTAATACGCTCTCAAAAGCCTAACGCTATGTCAAGATGATATATATAAGTGACCGCAAAGTACTGTAGTGCACGCACCTTACTTTGAAGATTGTATACGGTATAGAGTAACGGCATCGCAAATATTTGTCATGACGTTCTGCTATTTTTCAATATTGTATACTAGCCAACACGTGCCACAAGATACCAATATATTTAGACAAAAATCATGTGCGTCTTTAGTAAGTTTATCACGACAGGTTGTTCGAGTTGTGCCCAGTCGCTGTAACACTATAGTTATAGGGGATTGCATCAGCACACAGCGAAGTGTGGGCTTGTCGCAAACACTATGGCCACACATATGAAGCGTCGCGACTTGGAGCAACGTCGCAACTACATTTCAATCCTCCATTACACTGATGCTGTCCCCCCCCCCCCTCCCCCCTCCCTTACACACACGCGCACACACAATTACGGCTCAGCCAGACTAAGTAGAACAATAATCACTTATTGTACTAGATCAAGATTGGCTACGAATCTGAGTAACGCCGATTGTGTGTGTGTGTGGGGGGGGGGGGGGAGTTGAATAGTGAATTGTTAAGTTGGGAAATCGTTGTCTACTTGTTCAAATATCGTACACGATGTAACACAAAAGAGTATGGAATCCGTCGGTATTTTCATTTCGAGTGTTCTTCAATGAGGAAAAGACAATTTCTTCAGGCATTTCTGATTTCATAGTATCCATATCGATTCCCCATATATATCCTCCGGTAGCACGCTTTATGCTCTAGTAATCTGCGCTTTGAACACATGGTGAAGAGAAATGGACAGTCCTCGAGAGACGGTGTGGCAAAGATAATTGTAGTTTGTTGTCTTTCTTAATCTGGTGTATCAACCTATACCGCGTAGATGTATAACGCCATAACGCCGGAAAAATCTCAGTGGATGGGCGATGGAATTTGGTGTTAGGAATAAGATGAAATCATCTTCCTCGCTTCTAAGAATTTGAAAGAATTGGAAAAGAACTGATGGAAGAGGGAAATAGTTTGATTGAAGGGGCTAACAAAGAGGTACTAGACGTTGACAGTGGTTTAGACTGTCTACTTGTAATCGTTCTGCCAGGTTTGCTAGCAGAGGTATTTCCCATTACAAGACCAACAAAGACGCTGGGGGAAAGCGAGTTGAAAAAGCCCTTTGAATCATTGTGCAAAATAAATATGTTTTCCAATTTTCTTCACGTGGTTCAGACTACTCCATTAGCCTGATGCTAATTTATATATCCATGGCCTGACTTAGTACATCAATCGCATAAATGCGTTGTCAACGTTTTCATCAAAGTCAGTTTATCATGAATATGTCTGTCTTCTTCGCCTTAATTCCAGGTCATTTTAATATGTGCAATATTTCAATTCTGTGTAACAACTCTATCTAGAATACAGCGTCAACTAATTGCCTTTCGAATGTGAACATTGGAAACGAAAATTAAAGTATTGTTATTATCTAATATTAAACTTATTGACATAACTTGATTCCGTTCATTGCAATTAAAAATTGAATTCAATATAACTTAAGATCATTTTATAACAAATCAAGTGTTGGTCTCATAACATATAACATCTTTTCCTTGCTTTTCTTTTACGAATAGAATTCCAGGCATACCCTGGTGAGGTAATTTAACACACATTCATTCACACTGTGCTGCAATTTGACTCACATCCATTCACCTGGCGTGGCAATTTAACTCAGCTCCATTCACCTGGCGTGGCAATTTAACTCACCTCCATTCACCTGGCGTGGCAATTCAACTCACCTCCATTCACCTGGCTTGGCAATTTAACTCAACTCCATTTACATGGTGAGGCAATTAAACTCACCTCCATTCACCTGGGGAGGTAAATCAATACTCCTCCATTCATCTGGTGAGTGAATATTATTCACTTCCATTTACACGGTGAGACAATTTTACTCACCTCCATTCACCTGGTGAGGTAATTCAATTCCCCTATATTCCCCTGGTGAGACAATATTATTCACTTCCATTTACATGGTGAGGCAGTTCAGTTCACCTTGGGAAGGCAAATTAAGTCATCTCCATTCACCTGGTGTGGCAACTACTGATGCGTCAAAAATGATGAGCAAACTATTAAAGCTGTATGTCAGGGTCACGGTCCATTGGTTTATCGTTAAAAAGCACATGCTTATAAACCGACATAATCTACAAACACAGAAAAACATTTATTAGTACACGGAGGACGGAAAGAAATATGTTGGAGCGATGCGACGGTTTCTTTGAGTACTGGGACTGATGGCTCGAAGCGCTGTTACTTTTTTTTACAAATAAATGGAGAAGACTAACAAACAACACAAACACGAATGGTATCTGTCAGTCTTGTGGATTTGTTCTGGCGATGGGAGTCTCTACAGATACATTCTTAAAAAAATTTTCTTTAAAATGTCTTTTTTTTTAAAATTCTACTCACTGTTTTTACGGCAAATAAAGATATGACCTCTCGAATGCTGCAATATTATTAATAGTTTTCACCTTCATTCATTCCAGAAGGATTTTAATGATGAAAATCTGATCTTGCACTGTTATCAGAAAATATCCATAAATGGATTTGATGGCGGGCATGATGGAGAGGAGCTTGGACATAAAACTCGACATATCCATAAAACTGAAAGGTTTTGAAATGAAAATTTAATCTGTTTCGCAGGGAAGATATCAGATTAGGGAATCGCGAGACAAAACCCTGCAAATGAATAAATCTAATATAAAGTTTAGGAGAGTGTTAGAGTGACAATACATCATATGGTGATAATGGGCTGAACACTTTTATTCCCGTCAAATCAATTATTGATATATCACCAACAAAAACATTACCGCCTTTTATAGCTGCAATATTTATGACGCAATAAAGTGATCGTTCAGAATACTTAAAATTGTTTTCTCTCCTTTTACACAAAACCAGTAAACCATAGCTGAAATAAAATAATATCGACCTTGCTCTAGTTTTTGGTAAAGGAAGACTAAGAAATACTTTCCGTGTGTCCGACAGTCCTTATATGCATCCCTCCTTTCGTTCGTTCGTCCATCCGTCGGAGCAGCTGTATACAACAGGAGAGCTTGAGAAACAGAGTTTACAATATCAACAAGGACAAGTTTAGAACAAGTACATTGATTAATTATAAATTGAAATAAAGCTTTCTCTCATCAGCACAATAGAACCAATTCACGATTTTTTAAAAAATAAAGAGTGGTAGTTCCTGTTCAGACGACAGTTTGGATTGCAATTTATTAAAAATGCCTTGATTGGTTGAAAACATATTAACAAGCAAGGAATGTAGCTTCATCCGGTTCAGATAACGAGTGAGGTGGTATTGGGTGATTTTACAATATAATAATTTGTATGCGTTGTAAACGAGGGCACTTATACAAACACAAGTTCCCCTTTTAGCTGCAAACGTGTAATGTAGCTTCCTCGTGTTTAGACTCTGAATGGGATTGTATTTTATCAATTCTGCAAAAAACATACAGTCACCCTAGGATAACAATATATAGGGATATGTAAGAGCAAGCTTTACCCTTGAATTGCTGATGAAATCACGAAATGTTTTGCGGAGCGCGAGAACTGACGAGATGATATACCGGTTTGCAAGCGAAGAAAGCAGTGGCGTTGAACGAAAATTACTTTGATTTCACTCTTTAACATTTTCATTTTACAGCTGCTTTCAGAAATAAAAAGACTTATTAAGTACATAAAACCGAATATCTTTAATTCCCTAGAAAGTTTCATTACTTCAGAGAAAGGGAATTTGGATCGAAAACTGATCCAATGTGAGAAAAACAAATGACTAGAAAAACCTTGTATTCGTGGATAAAAAATAGCGGGCGTTTGAAGGAACAGAAGGCAGTCGGGACTCTTTGGTGTCTCAAACCGCTAAGACAGTTTTTTATTCACCACCTTGTCAAGCATATAAATCCGTCAAAGAGATGTTAATGCTTGTGAAGCTTCATTCACAATTCAGATAAATTAATATTTCTATTTTTTTAAGACTGCAAAAACTGCGAAAATAAGAAAGTAGTATATTTTACTATTTTTTTTTCATTTTGGACCAAGTTTTTCCGCTTAACTGTCATTGAATATTAATAGAGGAGAAGTTAATGCTCGTTGTTATATATTCACATTTCGTATAAGTCAAATTATATGTTTTTGCGGACCTTTGAAACAACCAAACAAATCGGGAAGGAGGGAAGACTCTCATGAGTTAGCTATCACCATAATTTCTATTGCGGGTGTTTGGAAGGAGCTTCATATAATGGTACGGTGTTATTGCATTCCATTGTAGAAACCGTCACGGACAACTTTGGCCGCCATTACGTTGTTTTCAATATTGGAGCCTGTGCGTGAAATGAAAACTTTAACGTCAAAACAAATGGCCATATTAAAATCATTTTGAACTCCTGTTGAATCGATCGATAGGATTAAATATTCGACCAAATTGCACGCGCATTAGTAAAAAGTAAAAGCTTGCCGTTAACCGCATTCTGTCTGTTTTATAACTATCAGTTAATTTCTATTGCAGGTGGTTGGAAAGAGCTTCATGTTGCCCTTGTGCTCTCAGAGCTAAAGGCGAACATGAAGCCGATCTGTTTCTGGTGTATGTAATGCGTCATGTTATTATTCTGTGTTTGTCCCACCTGTTTGTTGCCAGTGGTGTCGAGGGTGGTTTCCTTCATCCGTTAGGCTGTCATGTCGTCATATAAGTGAAATACCCTTGAGTATGACATTAAAACCCAATCAAAAACACTAACAAACAATAAATTTCTTTTATTTGCGCTATTATAGGTTATGAATATCATTACTGGAAAATACATTGCATTGAATCCATATCAATATGATACTATGGCAAATAAACAATCAATCAATCAATATAACCGCTACTCGCACACTCTTAAAAAAGCCTTTTTTATTCACACCAAGGAAAGTTTTGTGATATGGATACTTATCCATGGCCCTTCTAACCAGCCCAGTGGTTCAAATCCAGATCAATATGATTCTGGAGAAAAGACATTCTATCAATCAATGGCGACTCTCTCAAAATCCTTCTCAGCTCAACTCATCTGCTTGGAAAGGGGGATTTTTGACGACCCAGGGTGGGTTACTGGTTTTTTTAACTAGGTTATTGATGCCCATGCCCCATCGGGAACAAAATTTGTGAAAGTACAAAAAAACTTCCCATGGATGAATTTAGAACTCCAAAAGGCACTTCACAAGCACCAATTATATAATAGATACAGTAAGTTGAATAGTAGTAGAAGTAATAAAACGGCTTGTCATAGCCATGTCGGTGTTTAGAGCAGTTCTATTCGCAGGAATATATTTTCAGCTCCAGATGTTGCTTCCACTAGAGAGCAGTCATATAAACGTGCTTGTTTTGTGTAGTCTGATTGATAAGATATTTATCATAATTAATACTTAATTCCCTGTCGTTTGTTTTTGTTTGCGAAGGTAGCTCATTGCAGAGGTCACTGATCTTCTTATTTTCCAAGGCATGTTCAATTTAAATGTTTTTATTCATTACTTTTGTAACTAATTTGTTATACAGGTCTTGGTTAATTTGTTGATAGTCTCCACATCGCTTCAACTATACCCAAGATTAGACGTATTATTGGCGAATTAGTCAAATCTATATTGCACGTGTATTCCCGGCATGCACATGTGCGCATGTGTGGTAGTGACTCAGATAGAACCCTTGTGACCCCGTGACCGGAACACTGCTCTTGTATTGGTTGGTTTCACAAGCAAAGTGGGTCGTCTTTTAATCAATAATCTCGACCAAAGTGACTGTAAGGGAGGAAATTATTAAAATCGACAATAAACTTAAGGTTTTTTAATTGATAAGAGGAAATACTGAGTGTAACTGATGTGTGTTTTTAAACATTCAGATCTAAAAAGATTTCGAAATGGAGAGTTTAAGAAAACACTTTTGGTTAAAGTGGCAAATCAAGACGTACAACAGGGTAATTTGATCTCCCTCTCGAACACATTCCGTGGAGACAGCTGAAAAAGGAATCTGCCAATTAACAGGTTACAAAGACATTGGTTCTGAAAAAAACACATGTTTAAAAACATGAATTAATACGTAATTGGCTTGTCTCCCAATCTTGTTCGATTTGTGCATCGACCCCATTGATTGTTTACATGTATAACGCGATAACATGCGTGCAATAGATCGATTGTGAATGATCGACTGGGTCAACGATCTTTTTTCTCCAGTCTTGTACGCGAAGACTATCTGTAATATATTTAATGTTGTCTTCCTATTTTCTCTCACAACACCATCTACTGTATTAAACATATTTTGTATTTATCATGAAGTGCGATGATCTGAAAGTTATAAGATCTCAACTGAGTTTAGAGATACAGGCTGTGCAACAATATTATGTTAAAACATTAATACTGCTGTTGGTGTCAGAATATATAACACTTTATCTTGACTGTCCCCATGGGGATAACATAATGACAAGACCACAAGCGTCATCTGATGAGAATTCGAGTTCCAGTATTTTATGCAATATTTAATTTAATTCGATACTTTATGTAGAAGATTTTGTAGTTTAAGAAACGTTTTAATTGATTTTATTTTTTTAACAACTATATAGTCTTCCCGTTAGCCATCTGGCTATCTTAGGGCAGATTGTTTCTACTTTAATTATTATATATGTTGGCTTACTTTAATAGCACTAGAGACACATACACTTTGCTACAAAGCATAACACTCCAAATGTTGTGGTTGTGATGGTGTGGCCTTTTAATGTTGAAACTCACAGTCGAAGTATACCCTTAACACTCGACGTTAAACGCCAATTAATCTATCAACCATTTAATCATCACGACCTTGACACTAGGACACAAAGGTCGAATAATCCTCAAACTGCATCTGTAAATAAAGCTGTTATCTTCTCTACCCATCTACAGCTAGGTTATGTGGGCAGATAACACACCTGCACGAAGCCATAGTGTAAAAGTTCTCGATAATTCTTATTTTGATTTTCATAAGAATTATATTAGAACTCAGACTGTTAAATGGAAAGAATAGATTTGGTACTATTTAATATGCACCGTAAAAAAGAGGTCAATATGCAGAGTTTTGATTGAAATGCCTATCTTAATAAGTTAAAAAATATTACACACAAAACACTGGATGGATATAAACTTTAGTCTTAAGTTCGACATGGGAAATGAGCGGAAGTTATTTTGTCAACTTTATCATAAATCTTATTAAATAAAAGGAAACCCTTCAATATTACCGCCACTTAACTCCGATGATGAGCTCTTAATTAGTATAATATATATGTGTTGTTTGTGTTTTTAATTGTATTGTTTGACATCTGCTAGGGCTTACAGGAACCACAGTGTCATTGTTATACTCTCTCCGGTCATCGCCACGGATCGTTCTCTACTTCTGGCTTCCTGTCCTTGGGATATAATGTGGACCGTGTCGTTATTATGCCGCAAGTAGCTTCCAAAGTTTCCTTCCAGGAACAATTCTATTCTAACTTCAAACAATATTGTGTCATTAAGAAAGTTGCCTGTAACTATTTAACAAATTTGCATAGTACATTTATTTACTGCCTGTAGGTTTCCATTATCCACTTGCAACGATTATAACTTGTCCTATGTTCGAAACCATATTACCGAAATAACAATTCATCTTTGGACACTTGCACAGGATGACAGAAATAGAAGTTGTGATACGCCGCTTCACCTTTGGGTCTTAGGATCTTTCTGAAATTGTTGGATCAGCTCATTCTTGAATTATTGAGCTTGGAGATATTTGCTGTGGAATATCTTAGACTTTCTCTTCCTGATCCCCTCGTGATGATGATATTTGTTCAGGACTCTCTCTGAACATAGAGCACAGACACGACATTTCGTTGCATTTATCAAATCTACAAATATGCAAAAAATTATGCATTGACACCAGGTCAGGTGTGTGTTGTGTGTGTGAGGGGCAGGGAATGAGGAGTGCTATTGGAGACAAGGCATAAAAAAGTTTTATTTTAAATAACAAATATTCAACTTGATATGAAATGTACCGTTTTGGGAGTTGCTGGGTTAATTTAACCCATGCATATTGCCAAATGTTTGCAAGTAGCATCAGTCCAAGAGGACAACCAAGCACAACAACAACAAAGATGAGTGACCTTCCCCTAACAGTTTAAAACCAGCTATCTATTTGTAAACTTATCTCCTGTCGCGTCAAGACAAATTTTTTTTAACGAATTGTCCAAAATTTGAATTAAGAAAAAAGAGTTTTTAATTAAAAGTAATTTTTTGTTGACTGAGTGTATGTTTGTAGATAGACGTTGTATTTATAGAGACATGTTTGTAACACATCGCTATTATTCTTTCACTGGAGTGACTCGGACAGTATTCAATGTTGTGGAAGTTCTCATTGGAAGTAATGATGAGTATAGGGATTTCCTTGTTTAGTCCTGTTCTATTCACAAGGATATTGCATGAGGGTCCACCTTTCTGTCTACGTGACGTTAAATCCGGGGAACACGATCGCGCTAATTTTCTGATCCTGTGAACTCTGATTAGTGAGATGTTAATCATAACACGGTTTAATTCAATCTCGTTTGTTTAATTATCCGAAGCAATTTTCGCCTCGCCACCAGACACTGATCTGACAATTGATGAAATCGATATTCTATTCGCTGACATGAAAAACGAACACGTAAGCCTTTGTGTCGTCTTCCACTGTCGGCATACATCGTGAGAGAAGCCATAGTATGGGCGACTGGTTTACGATGTAATAGCAGTGAGGTGTAGACTGCACGTTTGCCTTATTATTATTTTTTCAAACATAATATATATACCGTTATACCTAGCTCTCGTACTATAAAGCTCTGGTTCACCACGCTCTGGTTCTATCACGCTCTGGTTCAACACCCTCTGATTCTACCACGCTCTGGTTCTACCTCACTCTGGCTCTATCGAGCTCTGGTTGAATCCCGCTATGGTTTTATCGAGCTTTGGTATAATCCCGCTCTGGTTCTATCGAGCTCTGGTTCTATCACGTTCTTGTTCTTTCACGCTCTGGTTCAATCCCGCTCTGGTTTTATCGAGAATTGGTTCTATCCCTTCTGGTTTAATCGAGCTCTGAAACAATCACACTCTGCTTCTATCGAGCTCTGGTTCAACCACACTCTGGTTATATCGAGCTCTGGTTCAACCACACTCTGCTTCTATCGAGCTCTGGTTCAACCACACTCAGGTTATATCGAGCTCTGGTGCAATGACGCTTTGGTTCTATCAAGCTCTGGTTCTATCACGTTCTGGTTCTTTCACGCTCTGAGTCTAACACCTGAGCCCTAACACGGTGTGGTTCTATCACGCTAGGGTGGTAACGCGCTCTGGTTCTATATCGATCTGTTTCTAGCGATTTGCTTCTATCTAGCTCTAGTTGTATCACGATCTGTTTGTAACGCGCTCTGGTTCTATCACTCTCTTGTTTTATCAAGCTCTACACTCCCGTACTATCGCCGTCTGGTTCTGATGCGCACTGGTCTACTCCCAATATTTCTATCACTCTCTGGTTCTATAACGTCCTGCTTTTACCAAAATCTGGTTCTACCACTGTCTGGTTATGATGTGCTCTGGTTCTACGCCAACCTGTTCTATCACACTCTGGTTCTATAACGCTCTGCTTTTATGTACGTTCCGATACTACCACCGTCTGGTGCTGCTGATGGGCTCTGGTTCTAACGCCCTCTGCTACGTAATACCGTGTACTAATTTTAATCACGCTCCAGTACTGCCGACATCTGGTTCTATCACGTTGTGGTTCTACCACCCTCGTGAACTACCGCCCGCTGGCACTAAGACCTTTGTTTCAAGGTGATCTGGTTCTACCATGATCTTGTTTTACTGCCCTCTGGATTTATCACCCTCTGTTTTACCACTTTCGGGTTCTATTACGATGTATTTTTTCTGACAGAAATTTTAAGAGTGGAAATAACTGTTTTATGTACCATTCATTGAACCCGTCCAAAGTTCTTTTCACTAATGCTTCGTAAAGGAGAATATTACGACCCCTATCCACCCATAAATAAAAAGCGATTTCAACTTTCACTCATTTATTTCAAAAATCAAATTGGGTGTTGATTCTGATCATCGGGCCAGAGATATTAAAGACACGACGTACCTGTCGTATCTCAACCAGCTAACGTTTGTGTCATGTTAACTTTATTTGTCATTGACCTTAGAACTGGCATTTTAATACCACGTACTTCCCAAATATACTTTCAGTTTTGTTCCCAATTTATTTATTAATTTATTATTGCTTTAATATTTTTAAACTGTTTACTAAGACATATAATTATAATATTAATCAATTGAAGTGTTGGCAACGAAGCTGGTAATGTGGTCAATAAAGCCGAGCACGATCCAATGGTTAAAGGGTGTCATCCTAAAAAGCAAATTACTCAATAACATTGCGCTAAGATTCCTGGCGGAAGAACTATGAACCACAAAAACATGAGCTGTGAAGTTGTCCAATCTCGTTCGGCTTGTGCAGCGTCTCTGTTTGGCCGAGAGTGGATAGCGTTTAATTGGCCTTATGTTTGGCATTTTTTTATCAGACACCAATGGAATGCAAGAGGGAAAATATCTATTAACCCAATACGCCCTCTAGTGACGAGATTGAAATCGACCTGATCTAAGACATTACGATCTCTTGAGTAACCTGTTAGTAAATCAGGTGACCCAGAGGTTCATGTCCTCTAAGCATCATTAACCTATTCGTGAAAAAAAAATGAACTATCGGAGAAGACAAAGAAAAGGATTGTATTGCCTGCATTTTGTTAAGTCTGTTTTAGCACAAGTTTGAATAGTTTCCCCGCATATAGTATTTAATTAAATCAACCGTCACTGTTTACGGGAAGACTTATTTATCTTGCATCAGGGAGAAAAACGTTCCTAAAGTATGAAAGAGGAGATAAACTACAAACTGGGTCCAGTACAAAACATACAATGTATAGTGGCGGAAGTTGTTAACCCATGTCGTATTTTATTCACTGTCAACAATTGTGTAACTCTAAGAGTACGATATAAAGAATAACCTTTATTGACAGAGAACTGAGCTACTGTAAAGGGACATTGTTTGTAAAAGGTTACTGGATTTCACGTTATATAGAAATGTTTAAACGCTACACAAAACACGTGACAACATTGAGCCATCTTTAAAAGAAACGGTTCTGAAGAGGTGGACAGATTAAATCCTCTTTTAACAGCATCTGAACAATTGAAATATCCAATAAATGGCCCAGTTTCATGTCGCTGTTAGATCAAGACTCAGTGTCTAACAACTTGAAAATGTCACTTCCCACTGTGCCAGCGAATTCCATCGATTTAAGCCAGATAAATACGGTAATATCTCTCATATTGAATCGTCAAAGCTTAGGACATTTCCATCTGCAACCTATCTGGGTTGCCGACCAGTACCTTTTATGTAGATAATTAAAACCTGCATGTGTTTGTTTGTTTCCTTCGGGTTGATGCCGTGCTTGATTACTTCACTCATATGGCGGCGTGCCCACTAGAATAAGGTGGTGGAACCCAATTACACCAAGACAGTTTCACACAAATACCCATAATATTTCGTATTATAAATGGAAGTTTTATATACACCAATTACTTGTTTCATTTTCAACTTCCTAAAATTGTGAAAAGAAAAAAGTGGCATGTGTGTACGATTCAAATAAATTGAATATCATGTGACATCATCGACTGTTAAAACAATGTAAAAATAGGTCTTCAAGAGTTACTTCCCATCTCCAGAATGGCCTGCTCTTAATTCTAGATTCATCTAGCAATCAGCTACATCTAGCGATATTCAAGAGTTACTTTCCATCTCCAGAATGGCCTGCTCTTAATTCTAGATTCACCTAGCAATCAGCTACATCTAGCGAGATTTATACGTTACGTCCCATCTCCAGAATGGCCAGCTCTTTATCATAGATTTACCCAGCAATCAGCTACACCTAGCGAGATTCAAGAGATACGTCGCATATCAGTAATCTAAAATGGCCTGCTCTTCATCAGAGATTTACCCAGCAATCAGCCACACCCAGCAAGATTCAAGAGATACGTCGCGTATCAGTAATCCAGAATGGCCTGCTCTTTTTCAGAGATTTACCCAGCAATCAGCCACATCTAGCGAGATTCAAGAGATACGTCGCATATCAGTAATCCTGAATGGCCTGCTCTTCATCAGAGATTTACCCAGCAATCAGCCACACCCCTCGAGATTCAAGAGATACGTCGCATATCAGTAATCTAGAATGACCTGCTCTTCATCAGAGATTTACCCAGCAATCAGTCACACCTAGCGAGATTCAAGAGATACGTCGCATATCAGTAATCCTGAATGGCCTGCTATTCATCAGAGATTTACCCAGCAATCAGCCACATCTAGCGAGATTCAAGAGATACGTCGCATATCAGTTTCCAGAATGGCCTGCTCTTCGTCAGAGATTTACCCAGCAATGAGCCCCACCCAGCGAGATTCAAGAGATCCGTCGCATGTTAGTATCAAGAATGCTCAGTTAAAGTGGTACAATCACAGAAAACATGCTCAGTTAAAGTGAGTAATCAAGAAGAACATGCTCAGTTAGTGGTTCTATAAAAAAAAACAAGTTCATTTAATGTGGACAATTAAGGAAAACATGCTCAGTAAAAGTGGGCAATCAAGGAGAACACATGCTCAGTTAAAGAGAACAATCACCGAGAACATGCTGAGTTAAAGTGGGCAATTAAGTATAACATGCTCAGTTAAAGTGGACAGTCAAGAAGAACATGCTCAGTTAAGGTGGGCAAATAAGGAGAGCATGCGCAGTTAAATGAGCAATCAAGGAAACTTGAGTTTCTACCTGTCAAATCACACAACTAATGTTGATGAAAATGAATACGTATCTGATTGATTTGAGTTTTCGTTGCCCCTTTCTTTGATCTCATAACGCCTATCAAACCCAGTGGATAAAGCAAACCACCTAATTGGCATCAAACAATAAAAAGATAAGGCTGTAATATGGAGGTGTCTCTAACCTTAACAACATCAACAGAATCACAACTATAAAACTCCATTAAACCAGTCTCTCCGGCTGGACGAGACACGGTTTTTTCTAACGGACGAGTTGTTACCTACAATACATAAAGTGTATGACATACAACTTGGGTGGTTACCTTCAATACAAGACGTGCATTGACCTACTTGAGTGGCTACCTTCACTGCAAGACGTACATTGACATACTTAACTGGATACATTCAATACAAGACGTACATTGCCCTTCTTGAGTGGATACCTTCATTACAAGACTTACATTGACCTTCTTGAGTGGATACCTTCAACACAAGACGTGCATTGACCTACTTGAGTGGATACCTTCATTACAAGACTTACGTGGACCTACTTGACTGGCTACCTTCATTGCAAGACGTACATTGACCTACTTGAGTGGCAACAAGACGTGCATTGATCTACGACAGTAGTAGTTAATGTCATAACTAGACGTGGTGAATGGTTTCCTTCAGTAAAAATGAGTATTAACCATCGACTTTAGTGGTTACCTTCAGAAGGAGAGGTGTATTGACCAACGACTTGGGTGGTTACCTTCGGTACGAGACGTATTATAACTTATGAATTGAGTAGGAACCTTCATTAATAAACGTATATTGACTTATGACTTATGTGGTTGCCTTCATTAGGAGACGTGTATTAACTGGTTAGCTTCAGTTTGAGACGTGTATTGACCTTAACTTGAGTTATTACGTTCATAACACGACATGAGATGACCTACGTCTTCAGTGACATTACTGATATATGACTTGGGTGGTATCCTTCATTATAAGACGTCTTTTTTTAACTTATGACTTGATTGTTACCATCGTTACGATTCGTGTATTAACTTATGACTTTAGCAGCTATCTTCATTACTTCACGTGTATGACCAAAGACTTGAGTAGTAACCTTCTGTGTCTTGACGTATGGCTTGAGTGGCTAAGGCACATGTCTTAGGTTTTATCGAAGTCCTTTCAATTGAATGTGTTTTAAAAATTGCAACGAATTTGAAGACAACCACAACTGAGAAAATGTGTTGAGTGTGTAGAAAGATTTTCTGATCCCACTTCCGCTGATCGAGGGGGGAGAAAAGGGCTTGTTGAAATGCACTTGACCTTTATATTTATGACAATTTTAAGAATGCTGACAACATAATCAATAAACAAACAAAAAGTCGTGTCCTGTTGGCATATATTTCTGTTACTCCGTTATCATTTTTTCACTTGTCATTGCAACAATGTAAATTAAAGTTTTAAGTGTTAAAGACACCTTTTTTTTTTTTTTTAAATATATACTCATAGACGAATTATTAATGGAATCTCTTTTATACAAAGCGGGATAATTCAGTAATTGTGAGGGTAGGACAGTTAAAGTTGGTATAAGTATGTGATAATGTTATCACTATGGACCGACGGCAGCGGAGGCGTATTCGTCACCGAAAAGCGCCGCACCAGGGTGCTGAAGTCAGCGATCGGAAGTTAGCAGAGGATGCGTTATTCGTGATTGATTATTCGAATAACGACAAAAAAACAGGATTCGTTATTCGAATCACGAATAACGACAAAAAAACGGGATTCGTTATTCGAATC
>JARFOD010038929.1:0-10322 GCA_031763545.1 Mopalia muscosa | reverse complement strand
AGCAGCAGTTGCTGAGATATAGTGATAACAAGAATTGTTATGGGACGGACGGACGGACCACGGAGAGTGATGAGAATGGATCAAAAGAGACATGTTACTGAATGATAAAAATAAAAGATGTGCTTGGCAAGTTGTGCAAATTTTACACAGATTCAACAAGAAATGCTTAGGAAAGTACAATTTCTAAGGCTGCAGCATTCCAAATCTTGCATTCAACTCATCAATGTTCTCAGTACCGTATATTTGAAAAAAAGCCTAGAACACTATAACATGTATCAATCAATCAATTATTCAAGCAATGTACAACCAGGGTTTATCTTTCATTCGCAGGATATAAAAAAAGGTTTATGAATATTTTTATATTTTGGTGAAATATTTTATGTCACAAAATGTTTTTATATCTGATTAAGCTAGATGTCATCCTCATAAAATTCTTCAAGCCATGGTATCTCTCTAAGGTCCTAAATGCTACTACTGAACAAACACTTATTGCATAACCTGTACCTATGTTTTCTCTCTCTCCAAAAAAAATATAATCTTAAAATTTGTAAAAGAATTTAAAGCAATGCAAAAATACAATTAAACCGTTAAATATACTTTAAATTCATTTTTATTATCTTAATTTATTTTTAACGTTTGGGGGATGTAATTGCTAACATTAAATATGTTAATTAGCCTCAAAGTGCTTTGGCAAAAATAATAAGGAACCTCAATGCAAGATTGATTGATTGATTGATTGGTGTTTTATGCCAATGTTTAATGGTATTTCACTTATATGACATCGGTGTACACCAACAATAATTGCTACCGGCCAACCAAGATGTGAAACGTTACACAATGTTGGAAAGTTAATCTTCCAACAGTGCTAAGTAAAGACAGAATTGCTACCCTCTAAACTAACAGCTTCAATAGGAGAGAGTTTCACGACAAAGATGTGTAATGACATGAGAAGAGAATGCATGCTGCCCCTAAGCTGAGAGCTTAGTACAAGTGCACCACAGGAACAGGAAAATGCCAGCAGAACTTCAAGGGAAGCAAATAAGCCCCATCATGTATGATATAGATCAGGATGACCAAAATAGCCTTGATGAAGCTAATAACAATAAACATAGTATAAGCCAGTAAGAAGTAATGGTCATATCCTGCTTTCTAATCAATTTATACTTCATTAATCCAAAATATTTGCTTCACATCATTCATTTGCAGAGAATAAGGTGGAAAATATTGTTAAAAATTAACAGTTGTTATAGCAATGGAGTAGATTTCAACCATTATTGTCACACTGTTACTTAGCACAACAGGAAAATATTTATGTCAGCTATGTGTAAGGAATTCAATTTCTAATGCTTATGTTGATTAAGACATAAATGAATTTCAGAATTAAAACGAAAAGCACACATTTTCCCTTTACATGGTGAATATCTCTGTACTCAATCATACTTGACTTATATATGTAGACTTTCCATTACCAGAAAAGATAACGAGAGGCTTGAATTTACCGCCCCACCCCACCCCAGACCCTAAAAAAAACGGCACAAGTTTAAATTTAAATATGTTATTTAAAAATAAAAAAAATAATTAAACATATTTATATAAAAATAAAATTTCTGTTGAACAAGATTTAAATACAGCAATCAATTAATCTAAGGTGGACTAAAAAATATCTTTAATTGTGTCTATTCAATTACACAGCTGCACACTATCATTTGGGACAAACATTGTAACAGAACAAAGACATCAGATTTTGTTCCATTATGTTCACAGCCAACATGTCTCTTAATAAGGACATCAAATATATGGGAAAAGCCTGTCTGAATGACTAGCCTTACTCAAACCTAGTGATTATTTTCATAAAGCATTTAAAAAAAAACTAGAGTTACTTAATAAGAAAAAAATAAGATTTATTTTCAAAACTGTGTTCAAACGGGTTTTAGTTGTTTGTTTGTTTGATTGGAGTTAAACGTCATACTCAAGGGTATTTCACTTATATGACGACATGTCAGCCTTTTGGGTGAAGGAAACCACCCTTGACACCACTCGCAACAAACAAAGACGTCACAGGACAAATACAGGACAACAGGATGCAATACAGACACCACAAACAGATCGGCTTCCTGTTACGCTTTAGCTCTGCCAAACAGGTTTTTAGCAGTGCAAAAGAACTTAACACTTAACAGCACAATGAGAAAAGAAAATTTACTCTTTTTAACCCATTGCGAAAAATAATGCGAATCTTGGAAAGTTGAAAAAGGAGGCAATGTTATCCTCACAAGGCAGTCCTCTGACATCACAACATTTTATGTTAACAGCAGTTCATCAAAGGATAATAACTTTTCTTATTATAGTGAAAAAAAATTTATAGTGTAACAATTAAAAAAGTGTAAAAGCATTTACAAACTCATAACATTGAATTATAATAATGATAATTTGGGAATTCAGAGTTATTTTCTAGGTATGGTCAAGGCTGGTTCCTGATCACTCGTTTCATTGGTGATCAATTTCAACAAAGCCAAAACAGCAACAACAGCAACAACAACAGTGCCCATCTGTAACATTGCCAGGAAGGCTATATCATCTTATAAAAGCACCCCTTCACTGGAGCATGATTTGCCTTCCCAAAGTATGGCTTTTCTCAAAGCCAAACAGTCCGTCTATCACGGCCATGGCAGGACAAAGTTAGGAGTAGGCAGTAGTGGCATTAATGAGGACCTGCCAGAGAACATCGTCATTGTGTGGTCAAGCTTTTCGTGTCTCGATCATTAGCGCCTCGGATAATATCTCTACTTTTTTGATTGGTCTTCGGAGATAGCAGTTTTAGCTTCGATTAATCGACAAATCCCTTTTTACTTGCAAATATATATTCGAGGCCACACCTGGAGCCACTTTCACAAAATATCATATGCATTTAAATGTCGTACAATATCTTTATGCCTGTAGTTTAACATGACGAAATTTTAGTGTACAAAACTCTTTTGTCGTACAAAATTTTTTGAAAGTGACCCTTGGAATACGATTGAACTTTGTTATAGCTGCAGACATTCAACTCATTCACACATGCTCTTTAAACTGTTCAGCTGAGCACCTGGGATTTGATCGAATATATAGCAAGAAAACAAACGCAATTAAAATTAAAGGTGGATTTTTTTTTTAAATTGACAGAAAACAGAACATTGCCCTAAATCTCACAAACAACCACATGATTCCTTTATACATTATTTCATGAGATGAATGGAATCTATAGCACATACACATTAAATTAAATTGTCTTATTGACATCTATTTAAGAGCTATCCTTCATAATCCTTATTGTTTTATTAAATAAATGCATATTTTGCTAATCAGCACTTCGTAAGTCATAAGTTTTCCTTTAATAAAACGAAAAATTCCATAAGTAGCCTTGTAATAAAATGGAAAACTTTTCCATTCTATTAAAACAGAAAATCATATTATAAATGAATAATAATAATTTTTATTATTTTATCAAATAAATACATCTTTCGTTAATTAGCACTTCATATAGCCAAGAGCCAAGTTTACCTCAAAGTCTCGGCAGATGGAGATAATAAAATGTTTACTTGGTAAATAAGACAACATAGGATATGTTATTTTAAATGGCTCCAAATTATAACCTATCATCAATGCCAGACTGTTCACAGCAGCAGGTATAGCCATAGAACAATAGCTACAATGGTTGAGCAGACATTTCCTTTAGGTAAACCAGAATGATGACTCTGCTTGAGCTCCCATAGCTGAACTATCTAATTGTGCAAGTTATCTTTATGATAACATAATAGTTTGAACACGAATCCTCTATTGTCGGGAACATTACAGTTTGCTCCTGCTGGATATGACATCTTCAAACCAGGCTCACGTTTCTATTCTGTTATGCTCCGTGAAGCAAGAAAAATCTATAAACAGAGATAACACGTAGCGTCAATCTATTTTTCAGAGTTGCTTCTGTCATATGCTACCAGGGATATAAGGGAATCGAGTTGCCTCAGCTGCTGATCACAATGGACTAATGTACCTGACCCATTCAATCGGCTCTTAACACCCAACAGGTAAGATCATTTGAATAATTTCTAAACAGTAATATTATTTTTTTATATAATTATTAAAATAATAATAATTAACCAATTTATGCATACACAAATTCAAAAAAAGTTGGAATAATGTTTCCCAGCCTTGTGAAAGCTGTACATATTTATTTTAATTAATGAATGATGAATTCATATTTATAGAAAATACGAAACCCACAAGAAGTATATATTTATTGTTTGTACAAATAAAATTATATCATTTCAACTATTTTACAACATCAACTTTAGTCTAGCAAAAAAAGAGAAGAAACCCTATAATAATATTAATATTATCCATTTAGCTCCAGGAATTCAGAATCTTCCAAAATATTGATAACACACATCCATAAGGACTGCCACTAATCAAAAAATGAAATATAAAAGATTGTCTGGACTCTTGAAGTTTTAAAATGTCGGAAAAATGGAGCAAAAGTTTTTGTAACGATAAAAAAATCTTTTTTTTTCCTGAAAGTTCAAACATGGACTTCTGGGACTTAATTGTGTTTTCTGTGGTAAACAATACATCATTCTGCTGATAGTAGACTAGCAACAAAAATGTGCCCTAAAACCCATTAACAGTTACAGACAAAAGACAGTACAAAACTGTCAATTCCTGACACTAGTGGAGGTCAAGTTTTAAAAAATAGAACACCTTCTTACTTAAAATAAAATGTAATATTTGACAAGCCATCAAAAATTTCCTGAGAAAATGATAGATTTTTCCATTTGTATTCTCTAAACAGTGATGAATCTTTTCCCATTGAGATATCCTGCAGTACAAACTGGATTTTGTTAAAATATATTTACATTGTATTCATATCTACAATACAGATATCGATTTTTTTAATGCAAAGAAGTTTAGTGGAATGACAGGGAGGGGGAGAGGGGGGGGGGGGGGGAGAGACATGGCCAAAAACAATCAAAGATGGCAGATGAAGAAATGAAAAGTCAATATAATTTATATTTATGAAGATCACTGTCTTCACTGGTTAGAATTCAGGGCTCATTCTGCCATTAACCTTTGCAGGTTAGTCTGTAGGGTGTTGGCCTGTAACCCAAAGGTCCCTGGTTTGAATTCCAGTGGAGGCAAGCAAATTCCCCCTCTTCATTTATTCAATATATATTCAAGAAGGTAGGCTAAATTCTGTTCATTTAAAATGAGCAAATTCCATAGAATTTAAGCTGAGAAAAAAACCTACTAAACCCTTCTTCATGCATACTATTTTATTATTCCCACATATGCCCTGATCTTGATAATTGTTACACTGTTAAGGGAAAATAGAACTTTGACAGACATCAAAATACAGTACTAACAGAGTTGAAAAAATAGGCAGGGTTCCATTTCACAAAGTGATCTTAGCTTATGTTGAATGTAACTGTCATTGCAACACATCCAGTATTTCTGAAATAAAATGTACTCCTTTTAAACTTCTATAAATAATCTGACTCCAAAGTACACCAAATTATCTTACTAACCTCCTTATAACAAACCAAAATCTCCACCCTATATGTCTCCAATCCATTTAAAACAATATCCGCACCCTCACAGCATGAACCAATTACTGTACTAACAGTTTGTCTTTTTATTGACCCCTACTATGGAATGCCCTTCCGGATTCTATTAAAACAGCTCGAAAAGAAGGCATCTTCAGCAGACATTAACTAAAACACTACTTTGAACAAACGAATTGTGAAAACTTACCATAAAGGCAAACATATTATTGCATAATTATATGTGCGTTATCTGTCTACATATATTTCTGTCTACATATATATACAGTTTCGAATTCACTGGAGGCAAGCAAATTATCTCTCTTCACATATTCAAAATATATAAACTGTTTATTTTTGTTTTCTTTTATTCTTTCCTTTTACAAATAATTTAACTGTCTTTTATTTTTCTGGCCTATCATTATATCACACCTTGCATGCTCTATTACTTCTTACCCTTTCTATATTCCATCTGCACTTGTTATATAAGATGGGCCCGACTAAAGGAAGAACAATTTTTTTTAATTAATTGAGCTACTCTCTTCCCATTAACATATATATATATATATAGGTTATCCCCAGTTAAGTTTTTTTGTTTGTTTGATTAGGGTTTAACATCGTACTAAAGGGTATTTCACAGAGGTAGTCATGAGGATCGAATGTTTTGGTGCTTAGAGCTGGCAGCATACATATAATTTTTAAACAGCATTTAGAAAAGGGGTAACATAATTATACAATAAGAATTTCTGGATAACCACTTCTTGTTTTTTGAGCTGAAGTTGTTATCCAGAAATTGTATAATTAGCATACATATAAGTCTAAAATTATTGTTTGTTCAGAATTAAATGAGTACCTTTCACAGATTTGTTTAACCACTTAACAAAATTTGTCCCATTGTTAGTCAGCAAAGATAACAAATCATGGCTGTTTGCCAATGCTTGTTATTTCTTGAGCGGAACTTTCACACCATTAGCCAATTAATGAATTAATATTTGTAAAACTTATCGCATGTAATTAGTCAACCGAAATTTTTTCCAGCTCAATTTGATTAACATTTGGCAAGTCAAATAGGATGCTAGATGTAGAGTGCAGCAAACAGTCGATGAAGCTTATGGTTGGGAGTTTCATTAACGCATTACTCTTCATCTGCTTTCAGGATTATAAATCATGGGTACAAACTGCGGAGCTGCTGGTTTAATCCCTCCCATCAACATGACGGCCAGAACGGATGAGGAAAAACTCTACTCCGTCGTTCATTATTATATGATGGAGGTTGGAACACCTATTGTGTGTGGATTTGGGCTGGTTGGTAATACCTTAAACCTGATGGTGCTAACTAGAGAGAAAAAACATCGAAATCTTACAAAAATGGAAAAGTCAGCACACATGGGATTAATCGCTCTAGCGTTTTCGGATTTCATGTTTTGCTTATTGGCCTTACTGTTTACCATTTTGCCCCTAAAAGCCCAATATGAGCACCGTTCCCTTGTGCTGTATTATGAATACCTTGGAGGCTCTTTCATTAGCATATTTATCATCTGCAGTACTTGGTTAATAGTGTGCATGGCAGGAGAACGCTATTTTGCAGTTTGTCACCCATTCCGTGCCAGGAAAATAATATCATTGAAAAAAACTCGAATCAGTATAACTCTTATTTTCACCTGCTGCGCACTGTTCAGTATACCACTGTTCTTGGAGAATGTCATAACGGATAAAATATGTCCAGACTTTGATAATACCACAGTGTATGTGATCAAACGTCGCCTTGGTTACACGACAGATATGGTGGCTGTGAGGCGACTGGTATGGTCCATTTTTGCCGACTTTGTGCCTTGTATTTCATTAGTGTTTTTCAACACATGCCTCATATGGAAAATTCAAAAAGCGAAAAAAATTCGAAAGAAAATGTCCGCAGTAAACAGTGAAGAACACAGCTTTATGCAGTCTTCACCAAAGGAACGACATTCTCGAGTGTTCAATAACCACACAAGTTCCTCATCTAGTAAAGAAGACAGGAATGAGTCTCACGCACTTCAAGCAAAGAAACAATGGAACGTAAATAATGGCCATGGCTATAGCTTCCGAGCTTCAAAAACATCTCATGTGCCGATGAAAACAACTACACGTGTCTATCGTCGTCGGGATGACAGTGCTCTGAACAGCGTCACGGCTACACTTGTTGCTGTAGTTGTCCTTTTTCTTATTCTTGTTTCACCGTCAGAAATTCTGAAGTTTGCCTCTTACTATACCGGGAAAACGAGTAACAAGAACTATACATATCTTATGATCCGAGATATCACCAATTTCATGCAAGCTGTGAACTTCTCGGTGAATTTTATTCTCTACTGTGCTGTGAATAAAAGCTTCCGTCATACTCTGGGAAATATATTATGTTTTTGCCGTATGACTGTTCAAATTAAAATTGTTAGGTGGCCTTCAAGAAAAAGATCACTAGTTAGGTCAGCTGAAAGAGGATACAGTTTCTGATGGTGTCAATACAGAATCAACCAGACAATTGAATCGGCAATTTATAATTTGTGGAAAGAAAAAATTTGTTTAAAAATGTGTACAAAGATTATTTTAAGAATGGAATCATTATGAAATTAACATTATACTGGTATAGGGTTTGTAATAATCCATGTTTTACTGCCTCGATTTGAAAATTCATGACATGAAAATTTGAAACAATCTTTCACTGTTTATGTGCAAATACTTTACATATGATATTTGTCCCCAGTCACAGAATTTTACCAAATTATTTCTTTGGCAGCAAAAATATTTTTGACAACCTGTTTATTACATCATTAAAAATTCTGTGCAGTTTTTTTCTTCTAAAATATTGGTTTGATTTACACAAAATGAACTAACTTGTATTCATCTGTATCATAAAATTCTTTTTGTTTGTTTGTTTGTGGTTGACACTATATGTAAGGTTATTTTCACTCACATGATGGACAAAAAGCCCAATGGGTTAAGGAAAGCACCCCTGACACCAATGACAACACATAAAGATATTACTGTTTTTTATAAGATTAAATACATCATTGTAATTAAATGAATCAATAAATTCCAAATTCTGACTTTAAAGAATTATTTCTCATTTCAGAGATCTCATCTTGTTTGTACATGCTTGGCAGCTTAATGACCATTTACTTTTTAAATTGGGTTGACATGCCTTCATACTAACCAAACAACCTGTAGTGTGCCATAAAAGCCTGCAATGAAACAAATAATCAGTGAAGCTGGTAGGTAACTGGCCAACAGAGAAGTTCCAATTGCCCTGGTGCTTTTAAAGCCAAAAAACAACAAAGAAATCTTAAAAGCTGATGAATTTCTTGTTGCCCAGAGCACAGGAAGCTTAGCATCAACGGCTTCTAGATAACAAAGAAGGGCATTTAAAATGTTTGGGTTTTTCTTTTATGTATGGCCATACTTATTTCACTCATATGATGGATTACCAGTCCAACGGGTACAGGAAAACACCCTTGATGCCACTGGCATTCAAGAAAGACAAGGAGGCCAATAAACGATTCAATATAAAGATATCCCAACAGAGATCATAAATGTGTCGTGGGCAACATGAAGCTTTTACGCAACTGCTCACATGGCATTTAATAGCGAGCAACACTGGTCAATTATGTTTTCAACAGCGAGAAAGTAGGGGGAAAGGAAAGGATAGAACGATGGGACTCTCAAAGGGAATTCTGAAAAGTGATATGTTGTGTCGTTTTATCTACCAAATTATCTATCAATAATCAATCTATCACGTATTTGTGTTGTCTTTGTTGCTCTGAGAGCATGCGGGCAACATAAAGCTCCTACTCAACTCCTGGCAGTGCATTTAGCAAGCAACACCTGTCAATTATGTTTTTAAAATGTCATATCTTTTCCCGATTTGAAATCTTGTACCAATGGAAAAAATATATAAAGGACTTGTTTCTTTATTTCTAAGCTTAGATGGTTAACTACATGGACTTAACTGTTCTGTACAATGAAGACAATCATTAAACTATACCTCTAATCGTTAGGGGATAATCAAAAACCCATCAGGCTGTCTTTAGCAAAACCAGGCCAATTGATTTTGGAATTGATAATTTGTCGCCAACTCGACTTACAATCAATCTGTCCGCAAAGGATCAACAAATCATCTTCTTATCAACACTTTCTGTTAACTCCTTTTCATTATGAGTAATTTATTGCAGCTCTGGCTGTTTGACAATCAATAATGAATTCCTTCGCGAAGCAGCTATTATGTAATCTGCTTATTGATTCAACATTTAGTTACAAACCTAATGACCCAGTCTAAAGATGGTCATTGAGCTACAAAGTCTTGGATACAAACCTAACGAACCAGTCTGCAGACGGTCATTGAGCCACAAAACATGGATACAAACCTAACGAACCAGTCTGAAGACGGTCATTGAGCCACAAAACATGGATACAAATCTAACGACCCAGTCTAACGACAACTATCAACCTACAAAGTCTTACTATTCTTTGAAAACTTCAAGCTTGACAATTCAATTACAATATCTCTCATAGAGACAATCAGTGTATTGGCTTTATGTTGCTGTAGTAGGGTATTCCTGTTATACTCAAATCCATTCCTAACCCTTGCATAGGGACAGTAAGTTTCATAGCACTTTGGTTCTTATTTGTTTGTTTGTTTGATTGATTTGTTTGTTTGATTGGTGTTTAATGTCGTACTCAAGGGTATTTCACTTATATGACGATGGACAGAAATACAGGACA
>JARFOD010038918.1:0-10323 GCA_031763545.1 Mopalia muscosa | reverse complement strand
ACAGCAACATCTACACTACCTGAAAAGTTTTGATTTAAACTATATTTAGGTGAAGGCAGCCCCCCCCCCCGACACCCACCACCACCCCAATTTCTGCTTATGTACAACTATTGTAAACTTCGAAATAGACCTTATCTTAAAAGCATTGGATAGCCCCCTTTTTGACCGTGGTCTCTTTTGTCCGTATTCCTTAAAGCAGTTTTGAGATAGACAATTTCAGTCTGAAACAATATGTTGGTGAAATCGCAAATCCCTAGTAATAGAGCCAGCAATCATTTGGGTTCCATCAAATTATGAATCTTATCCCAAGTTGTTGAACATGTTTCTCTCTCTGATTGTTCCGTTAAAGATATGTTGAAATCATGCTGATTGAAAAAACACAAAACTTTTCCGTCTGAAGAGGAAGCCAGACAGGAACGTTAAGAAATAGAATGCTACTGGATTTAAACACTTCAAACATTGGATCCAAGGGAATATCAAGCGAGAACCAGTAAAAATTGTCTACGTCTACTTCTCTCTCACAAAAAAACCCCATTATAGCATACAAGAGAAACACGCATCTAAAGCATCTACTAGTACAGCGAAAGTTACTACTGGTTCAGGCAGGTTGTAGCACTCATTCTCTGTAGCGGGTGTATTGGTTTATTTCTATATCTCTGAATTATTAGTTTGTAGGTTGAATTATTACTAACCATACTGAATATCATTTCGGTTACATATATATCAATAGTTTATATACCATATGAATGGCCATTTTACCTTAACTCGAGACGTCTGTAGATTACGCATAACAACTCGAGAAAATTATCTATTCAGAAACTTGTCTCTGGGAGTTATCTAGAACATAAGATGATTCCTAGATTTTAATTAACCCCACATCCCCGTGCCAGGGTAATTACTTTTCAGAAAATTAACTGAAACAGTCATGCTGAACGACTGAAATCAAAATGGCATTGGAACTGGTCAATGACAGCCGTTTCATATTTGTCATGCATAAAACACTCAGATCAGGATGTCTCATAAGCCTATTTATGCCAGTGAAATTTGTCGCGCGTTGTATAATCACATGAGCATGTATTTTCTTTTTCCTGAGATTTAAAGATCTTTCATACTAAAACCATGAGCATGCACCCCCCCCCCCCCCCCACACACACACACGAATTTACACACAATCTAGCATAAAGGCACCCAACCGTGATTGTCAAGTTTTGATGTAGCGAAGAAATAAAATAGTTTATTATACTTAACACAATTACCATGTTCTTCAATGAATATTTATCTGATTTGCAACAGCCAAACATGATTACGATGCTTCGACTTGTCAGTCTGGGAAGTTTCATCGTTCCAGTGTGAACTCATCCTTCCCATAGGCCTAATGACATATAGCCTCGTACATTTCTTGCAAGAATAAAAGCACTATACATCGTTTGACTGAACAATTCTGCTGTTCCTGTGGTACTGTTTCACCATAAAAACAAGGCCGCCGCATTAATATCTCTGACCGATATAAAAAGCGAAAAAAGGTCAAATAGAATTAAAATTTATAAGTGAGAAACAAGCTTTTAACAAAATTGAACCTCATCCGGTATCATCATTCGGCTAATTGAAATTGTCATCTTTCAGTAATAATTCAGTATGTCCTTTTATGATTATGTCAGTTGGATAATAAATCACGTAATATGCACACTAACGTGGATATCATCTTACATTACTAGTCAATACCTAGAGTACAGACATCGACAACCGAGCGACATGATTTCATATATATGTGGTACTATGGTGTTCCTAAGACATTCGTTAAGTGTGCCAATGCAAAGGTCATGTTTCCAGATATATTATTTTTACATAAACGCGATTTCGGCCTTCCATAGTGTGGAAACATTGAGCTATATTGATGTTGCATGCAACATCAAACTTTCATGGACACTGTCGCCCACTTTGTGCCTACGTACATGTATATATAGTGTGTTAATTAGCAAATGTGCATTGTACTGTACACATTGGTTCAACGGTTAAGGAGAAACCGAAGCCATATTATTGAAGTTTCTATATTTCATTACTTCCATGAAGCCATCATCAAATCTGAAAGATAATTACAATTTTTTTACCCTAAGTGTGTGACATAGATAAGTGTCTCAAAATCAGCTAAAAGATGCTTTTCGTTAATATGAATGGAATAATCTGGTTTCCCCAATAATCACTTTTTGTTAATCCGAGGTGAGTAATGGCATGGTACCAGCAAGTCATGCTGCCGTTAGATACTATGAGGATTTAGTTATAGCTAATGGGCTTTGTTGAGTGATTAATTGACGGCTAGATACTATTATACTGATGTATTGACTCGGTAATGTTTTTCTAATAGCTACTTAACCGATTCACACTGTGCAGGAATAGTCAATTGGTAATTTTAGCAACAACATATTCTTTTTTTAAATAATGCATTGCTGGCAAAGTCTAAAAATTAGACACGGATAAATGAAAGCTAGAACACAGAATAGTTTTGGTTGTAGAGAAACACAACTTTCATAGGTGGATTTGCCGATAAGACTGTGAGCTGCAACTTGTTTAATAGATGTGTATAAAATAAGTATGTTAGAGGCATACCATTGGTAGCGAGAATATAAGAGATCACGTTCCGCGAGAGGTTGACAATAGACTGGGAAAACGATTTATTCTAGTCAAGAGAGTAATGGTGTACGTTACCATTATGAACGAAATTAACTATTGACTTTGGCTGGAGTTAAACGGCCATAAGGTGTTCCGCAGATTTAAGTAATGCAACAAGCTTTCGCTTCCTTCTAATTGAAAGGTAAACGAAAGATGTTTTGGCTCACTTGTGGTTTTCTGATAGCTGTTTAACAGGTTAACACTATGCAGGAATAGTAATTGGACACTCGATGCATTTTTAAATGAAGATTGAAGGTTAATTTTGGAAATTAGACAGGAAGAAATCGAGACCAGAACATTTAACAGCTTTGGTAGGATATATTTTATATTAAACCCCATTAAAAAAGATGGTTAAAAACTAAGTGTGATAGAGGCATAGTATAGGTGGAATATCAGAGAGAATTCTAAACTGGGCAAAATGAAAGGCTACAGTCAAATAATGACGGGAAAGACAAGGTTGGATTAAGCATGTTCCGAATCGAGCGTTTACGTGATTAAACCAATTGTTCTGTGAAACAAGCTATGACCAAACAACTGCGTTGATTGGAAACTAACTTATTGTACAATGGTAGACCTTCTTAATTATCCGTTTCTAAAATGTTGAAAAACTATAAGGCATTGAGAAAAATACGTATAAAATATACTATTTAAACATATCATAAACTCTACATATACTTTTACCTAGAGAGAAAGGACCACGTAACAAATTGAATATGCAACCAGTAATATGAAAATTTCAGCTACCTATAAACTGTTCAACTATGGAATGTGGTAAGAATGCAATTGAGAGGAAAGTAAAAAACAACAACATATTTTCTAAGAGAGCCTTTTGAGAAAAACAATTTTTTTTTGTATCAAGACATATTTGTGATGTGTCAAGACATGAATTATTGCCCGCGGCAATCACCAGAGAGTAGTTTTACAATATACACAAAGATAGTAAGCACGTATTGGTGTGATATTATAGCAGTCTGTGCCAACTAACATTTTCAATTTGTCGATCAATATAGAGGCCGATGTACTCTAGCATCTCACTTACAGAACTTAACGGTATTGATTCCAGTTTGGCTCTGTTATCCTTCTCGTGGAGATACTGCTCGGGTCTGGTCTCCCCTTCGTGGTATAAATTAGACAATGCACGAGAGAACTGCGCGTTGATAATTAACAGTGGAACCAGTAAATTAAACAGCCAGAACATTTAACAACGAGGGTTACAATAGCCCCATCGCAGCCATGTAAATAGGATGTTTCCAGTCACACAGACTGATGGGGAATAACTATACTCTCACTTAGTTTCGCTATTAGATTTGTCAGTGATTCTACTATAGACCTTTTTACGCGTATTCTGATGTATGGTATAGACAAGGAGTTGTAACTCGGTTATCGGAGACGTACCTATTGTACCATTGTGAAATTACCAGCTCTTTCAGTGTAAAATCTTCCTCGTGTTAGATTTATTTCAGGAATTTGACGGACAAAGAACATCTTGTTAATAAAACGGATAAACACAAAGGACTACAAACCTACAGTCGATTCTTGGGCTTTTATTACAAGGAAATCTTGAACCATGTCTTCCCACAGACACATTCAATACCGCTGTAAACCACTTTGTATGGATGATGAGAAGATATGTAAAATAACAGTAAGTACTTTTCTTAAAAACTCATTATTAATCAGTATTAAACAGAACGATGGTATAATATTGTTCCTTATAGAAAGTGAATTTAAACAGTATCTTCGATATTTTCATTAGACTAACTTAGAAAATAAAAGAAGGGCAGACCAATGAATGGAATATCCACATTGGTTAAACCTTGTGTTAAATTTGTATAATATCATACGGGATGGAATCGTTAGGTTTCATGCCTGGGATGTTAATATTTAAATATTATTTTTTGGAAAAGGCTCGGGTGTTTATCTGTGTAGGTCAATACTTAATTGTACCAGTTATAGAAGCATGTGACTTAACACAAACCTGTCCTATTCACAAGCGTGGTCAATGGTACAAGCCTCCAGATATCAAAATACTGCAGCTGTATTCAAATACAAAACCCACCCTGTTTATTCAAAGCTTATAATTAGTTACTTAAATGATTTTCAAGGTACGTTTCAGATGAAGGACAATATAATAGTAGAACCAAACAGGTTATATGTTAATTTTTACTCAACAAAACAGGGTTTGTGGTTGATCCATCCTTGTAACGTATACAATTAATCAGCAGAGGTTTTTAAATTGAATGTGTGGAGTAGGAGCGGTAAATATCACAGCTTTTATGAAATTATAACATAAACTCTCGACAGTATAGATATGTATTGAAAGGAAATGCATAAAAGAGCAATGTTAAACAATAGCTGAAAGCATTTTTCCATACCTATCAGAAGTTTTTACCCCTTGCTGTTGTATCTAGGCTATTTATTTATTTGCAAGCGAAAGGTCAAGATTGTAATTCCCTAATAAACGCATCTTATTTTCGAATAAAATCAATAATAACCTTCCCTGTTTGGCAGGTGTGGTCAAAGTATGTAATGAATACATTATTTCCAACCAGAGAGGTTAGAATAGGATAGGTCAACTGAGTGCCAAATGCGTTCAAAGCAATCGCGTGGTGTCCGGTCATTTATAAGTCAAAGAGCCGCCAAATATATATTAATGAATCGTTCGAGCAGTATGTTTGTTTGTTTGTTTGATTGAGGTTTAACGTCGTACTCAAGGTTATTTCACTTATATGACGACGGATTGTCCAATTCACACTGCACCTAGCAATTTGTCCATACCCATAACGTCTGTGTACCACTGTATCCGGGCGACAAGTACTTAGTTTATCCAGGGGTAAATCATGTGTGAGGAGAACAACCTTTAACCCCTTTACTATAAACATTAGGTTGTTGGTCAATCACGTGGTGAACTGACAATTATCGTGGTATGGTAAATGCATGTGGAATTAAATGTCGCCATAAACCATTATTATATATTGTGCAATAAAAAAACCAAGTTAGTGTTTTAATACTAATGTATGCTTTTTATGTACAAGTTAGGTAGCTGAACTCTTGTAAAGGTGAAAAATAGGTTACTAAATTAATTTATAAAACTATTTAATTGCATGGGCTGCCTTGTGACATATGCCACTCGTTAAATCTCTAACAAAACAAAATAGCACATTTGAAAAGGAAAATTTATTCCTAAGTATAACTTCTACTTCCTAGTAATTTTCACAAATGATCCAAAATATAAATGAACTCATCTAATGTACGGCTTTTGTCGCAGGACAGTAATGGAATGGCAAATATTGCAATTATTCCGATTATGTGTCTTTTTCTTTTACCCGATTAAAAACAAAACGAAAAAAAGCAAAACAAACAACAACCACAGCCTCAGTTGAAAACTGAAAGAACAATTCTTGAAGGAAATTAGTTTGGGGTTAGATATGTTTTACGTTGCCAATATATGGTTTATTGTGTTAATTTTGTTTAACTTGCTGCACGGATGAGGATAAACATCAGTTTCACAATATCCAAATAAAAATGTTTCTCTGTTTTATTTGTGTAGAATGTTTTAATTTTTGTGGAACCATTTTTTTCTTGAGTTCCCCTACATGACTAAACTATTAATGTGTGTCAGGTGATTTACGTATTAATAGAATCACTCAATTTATGTAGCCGTCTCGAGCTTTTGTTTCCCTCATGCTTTTTGGTTGACTACTTTATCAGTCGAAAAAAGTCGGTGAAAGAGGTCATTTTTCTTCTCGATAGACAAATTAATTTCTCAACACTAGGACAAACTTGAACCAATTTTTCACACACAATCCTATTACCGATGTGAGGAAGCTGGAAACCCTGGATGATAAAATATCTTCAAGTTTTCAATTTTTAGTATATTGCCACTCGAACCGACAATTACAATATTTCCACACGAGTATTAGATACCCCCAGTGCTTTATACCCTGTAAATATGACTTCAACAAAGCGCAAACTAACTGTAATAGATGTGTCTTATTGGAACCATCAGGGAGTTCGCATCACTTGATTGATAATACCTTGGCTAATCTATTGAACCTTATATTTCTTACATGGAATAGTCAGCCTCCCGAATGGGTTTCCACAAAGCAAGACAGAATTCTGGGTTAATCAGTTTCTATTGGTTTATTAATCTTATTTAGTACAATCAATCATAACATATCTCAACTCTCTTCACACTTATCAAATTGATGGGCTTGAAATATTCTGACTTTTTCCTAAAAACTTCCCCCTAGAATCTACGAACAAAAATTCCAAACAGTGTCGTTTAAGTTCACCTGGCTAACCTCTTTTATCATATGGGTTACATGCGTTCTAAAATAATATCGTTTTTATACCAAAGGACGTTAAAATAGTTTGCTTCCTCAGTAAAACTCAATTTTTTGTTTGTGGTTAGAATTTGTCTGATGAATTCCTACAAGGCAAAAGGCATTTTTTTTAAGCATGGCGTGAGTCAAAATAGTTCCAGTATTAGAAAATTCAATGAGCGGAAACGTGCATATATATTGGGCTTAGTTGCATAACTGCAGACGATTGAGATGAGTTTTTGCGCTTTTGAAGGCATACAAATAATTTATGAAAGACATGACGACTGATATGGATGTTCAACTTCTTGATATAATTGGGTATAGCGACGTTTCGATCTCGATGATAAGATCGTTTTCTTAGCATCGAGGTCGAAACGTGGCTACCCAATTATATCAAGAAGTTTAACATCCATATCAGTCGTCATGTCTTTCTAATTTACCAGCTTCTAAATGCCACTCAAACAAGATACAGCTATTAATGTACCCTTAGCCAATAGCCAGATGAGATTGTTGCGACCTATTATCTAACAATGAGAGTTTCAGAAAATATTTTGGCTTTTGTCATTAATGATAGGGTGTTATTTTATTTTCTATACATTTTTCATCAAAAATGGCAGTTTTATAAATCTAAAATAAACTGTAATACTTTAATACAATGTAGGCATAGCCTACTTTTTATAGCGACTAGAGTTCTTTATCTTTTAGTTTTTTTTATTAGCTTAACGTGATCAGTGTTTGCATTCGTTAAAAATCATGGCATAAACTAGAACATAGAAACTGATGAAATGGACTAATAAATAAAACTTAGTTAACAGTAAAGGTCTCACGGCATTTTTTTTTTTTTTTACAGTACTGAAGAATCTAATGTGCAACAACGACTTAAAGTTAAACAACAACGAAACGTCAGATGGAATCTATTTCAATGAGCGCTTTCTAATCAATCAACATTATTTCAACACACTGTCAGGAGTGAATTTTGGTCATAATCGCATGCATGAATTCTCTTTTTAACTAAAGATAAACTAAAATACTTAGAAACAAATGTTATGTGCGTACCTCACATTCAGCCACTATATCCCTCCCACAAGTCGTCAGGGAAGCGATTGGTTTTGCCGCCGCCTGTGAAGAGCGACGTCTGGCGGATTCAGCTGCAACGCCCTGCAAGGAAAAGTTAATAAGGAAAAAGAAAATAACTTAGACGTTCATAGAAAAAAACTAAAAATTAATACCAACATTAATTTATAAAATACTAAAAATCAAAGAAAAGAAAATAATAAATAAGAATCCATCTAGATGGCGAAATCCTTAAAAACGATAATTAAAAATAAGAAGTCTTACTCAAATGGAGTCGTCTAAGGAAGAAACAAACCCGCAAGGTGGGGGCATATAATTGTTTACCAAAAAAAGAAAAAGAGTTACAAAACTTATGTACGCTTTGGCCTGTTTCTTTTTTTGTGTCAAGATACATATTTTTTTAATTGAATATATTGCCTTTTTATGGGGGCTATCCTGTTTTGGGGATTATTCATTGTAATGTATAGTACGCTCAAGGACCGTTAAGTCGCAAGGTAAACACATTATAATTTGGTCCTAAGTAATCCACAGGGAAAGGGTACAGATTGTTATTGGATTAGTACACTAGCTGTATTAAAAATATAGCCCTCACATGTTATCAAAGCGACAAATACATAAATAACTTATTTTTACGAGGCTACCCCGACAATGAACATTCAAACGTTTGTGCTTTTCCTTGTAAACAAATAGTACTTAACTTTTAAGCTAAATGAACCCAAAGCTTATATATTATCCCACACAATATAAGGCATTGGAACGTCTTGTTAACCGAGCTTTTTGTAGACTAATATTGACCGTTCAGCCTTGAGAGTGCATGCTGTTCCATGTTTTAAAAAAACTTACCTGTGATTTTTCCTTTTTCCGTAAAGATACAAATTGTTAAAACAACATCTAAACAAGGAAGGATTCCTCTCGACGAAGATGACATGTTCCATATAATGTAGTTATACTCCGGCACTTGCGTCCACACGTATCACTTCTATAAGCATTTCAATGCAGGCCTAAATTATTCGCATCTGCAGCATCATGCATATGCCGTTGGCGGAAGAATTATACCACCAATATTGATTTTTATTTTTATTCATGCCACTACTTTCCTGGGCAATAAATCAAAATATATTGGTTTCCAGAGAATTGTAGCTTGAACATTGAAGTCGTTCACTTATGAACAATGGATAGTGGAGAATAAAATGTTGTAACTAGAATTCTAGAAAGGCTGAATAATATTGAATATAACCATATAGCCGGAGTAGAATTGGTCCATCACTCTAAAAACGATATTTGGGTGTAAAAGATCAGTGAATAAATATAACTTAACCCATGGAGGTATAGCAGATGCCTCCATGCTTACACTAAAAATACTGCCAGTAAAATGGTTACTAACAATGAGTCTGATCCCCCGAATCTCTATTAAAAAATAATGAATTAAGAAAAATAGGCTAGAAATTATAAAAGGACACATAGGGCGCCTACATATCGTCAAACTCGGAAAGAACATGGCGGATGAGTTCTTCCTTGACTGTTGTGTAGAAAGATAAATTGTTACGATAAGGGCGTTTTGGTAATATCTTGACCTTTAAGGAATCTACCGCTAATCAGGAGTAAAAAATGCGACTCTTATCTTTCCGTGGCTTAGGCGGGTATTTCCAAAGGATGATTATATTAACATCATATATATTTAAAAAGCAGAAGATTTCAAGATTCTATATATAATGTCATATTATGATTGGTTTTATTTTATAATGACAAAAATAAAGAAAAACGTCAAATATTTTTTTAAAGCAGACCCTTGTTTGTAACTTTTATTTTTCTTTATGGTTTGAGATTTTTTCTCCAAACTTTCATGTCCGTGTAGACTGGTATTTAAACTAAAAAACCGTCATAGGGTTTATCTAAATTCAAGTTAGTTTATGTATTTAAAAAATAAAAATCTGCCCTTAATTTTTTTTTTTGCTAAATATCTTCAAAACGAAAATCAATATCAAAAAACTGTCTGACGGTTTTTTAGATAATGGCTTCAAGATTGTCTGTTCCAAATTTCAAACACTTAGTGCAAATAGTGTACGAGAAATAAACGATTTCAATCATAAAAATCAAGAAAAATGAAACCTGAGAAAACAGCCTAAACGTATGTAAGTGATTGAACTCGGGTTTGTTTCGAGATTACTCCAACTTGAATAAATTTAATTAACAACATTTTTTTTATAATTTAATGAAAAAAGCGATATAGAGTTTTATCTATTGCATTAATTTAGTACAT
>JARFOD010038907.1:0-10323 GCA_031763545.1 Mopalia muscosa | reverse complement strand
ATCCGCCAATCACAATAACATGGTAGATCCGCCATTCACAATAACATGATAGATCTGCCATTCACAATAATATGATACATCCGCTAATCACAACATTATGATAGGTCCGGCATTCACAATATTATGATAGATCCGCAAATCACAATAACATGGTAGATCTGACATTGACAATAACATGATAGAGCTGCCATCCACAATAACATGGTAGATCCGTCATTCACAATAACATGGTAAATCTGTCATTCAAAATAACATGGTAGATCTGTCATTCACAATAACATGGTAGATCCGCCATTCACAATAACATGGTAGATCTACCATTCACAATAACAAGGTTGATCGGCCAATCACAATAACATGGTAGATCCGCCAATCACAATATTATGATAGATCCGCAATTCACAATATTATGATAGATCAGCAAATCACAATAACATGGAAGATCCGCCATTCACAATAACATGGTAGATCTGCCATCCACAATAATATGATAGATCCGCCAATCACATTAATATAGTAGATCCGCCAATCACAATAACATGATAGATCTGCCATTGACAATAACATGATAGATCTGCCATTCACAATGACATGGTAGATCTGCCATTCATAATAATATGATAGATCCGCCAATCACAATAACATCGTAGATCCGCCATTCACAATAACATCATAGATCTGCTATTCACAATAACATGGTAGATCTGCCATTCGCAATGACATGGTAGATCTGCCATTCACAATAATATGATAGATCCGCCAATCACAATAACATGGTAGATCCGCCATTCACAATAACATGATAGATCTGCCATTCACAATAATATGATAGATCCACCAATCACAATAATATGATAGATCTGCCATTCACAATAACATGGCAGATCTGCCATTCGCAATGGCATGGTAGATCTGCCATTCCAAATAATATCATAGATCCGCAAATCACAATTACATGGTAGATCTGCCATCCACAATAACATGGTAGATCCGCCAATCACAATACAATGTGGATCCGCCATTGACAATAACATGGTAGATCCGCCATTCACAGTAACATGGTAGATCCACCATTCACAAAAGCATGGTAGATCCGCCATTCACAATAACATCGTAGATCCGCCGATCACAATAACATGGTAGATCCGCGATTCACAATAACATGGTAGATCCGCCGTTCACAATAACATCGTAGATCCGCCAATCGCGATAACATGGTAGATCCGCCAATCACGATAACATGGTACATCCGCCAATCACAATATTATGATAGGTCTGACATTCAAAATAATATGATAGATCAGCCAATCACAATAACAGGATAGATCTGCCATCCACAATAACATGGTAGATTCGCCAATCACAATAACATGGCAGATCTGCCATTCGCAATGTCATTGTAGATTTGCCGTTCACAACAATATGATAGATCCGTCAATCACAATAACATGGTATATCTGCCATCCACAATAACACAGTAGATCCGCCAATCACAATAACATCGTAGATTCGCCAATCACGATAACATGGTAGATCCGCCAATCAGGATAACATGGCAGATCCGCCAATCAACATATTATGATAGATCTGCCATTCAAAATAATATGATAGATCCGCCAATCACAATAACATGATAGATCTGCCATCCACAATAACATGGTAGATTCGCTAATCACAATAACATGGTAGATCTGCCATTCGCAATGTCATCGTAGATCTGCCATTCACAATAATATGATAGATCCGCCAATCACAATAACATGGTAGATCTGCCATCCACAATAACATGGTAGATCCGCCAATCACAATAACATAGTAGATCTGCCATCCACAAAAACATGGTAAATCTGCCGTTCACAGTGACATGTTTGATCTGCCATTCACCATAACATGGTAGATCTGCCATTCACAATAATATGATAGATCCGCATTCAGTATAGTATGGTAGATCCGCAATTCACAATAACATGGTAGATCCGCCATTCACAGTGACATGTTTGATCTGCCATTCACAATAACATGGTAGATCTGCCATTCACAATAACATGGTAGATCTGCCATTCACAATAGCATGGTAGATCCACCATTGACAATTGCATGGTAGATCTGCGATTCACAATAGCATGTTAGATCCGCCAATCACAATACAATGTGGATCCGCCAATCACAATAACATGGTACATCCGCCAATCACAATAACATGATAGATCTGCCAATATAAAAAACAAGGTAGATCAGCCAATCACAGTAGCATGGTAGTAGAGTCAGGCACAGTAGACTGGTGTCGTTGTTAGTCACGGTAACATAGTGGCCGTCACAGTATCAAGGCAGATCTGGCTGTCACAGTATCATGGCAGATCTACCAGTCACAGTATCATGGCAGATCTGGCTGTCTCAGTATCATGGCCGATCTGCCCTTCACAGTATCATGGCAGATCTGGCCGTCACAATATCATGGCAGATCTGGCCGTCACAGTATCATGGCAGATCTGCCCGTCAGTATCATGGCAGATCTGCCCGGCACAGTATCATGGCAGATCTGCCCGGCACAGTATCATGGCGGCTCTCCGCGTACCTGTAGCATATTTGTTTTACCAGTAACAGTAGCTTGGTGACTGCAAGTCAGAATAGCAAGGCGGCTCTGCAAGTTTTGACAGTTACTTTATCATTGTAGTTCTGCCACTCACAATGTAATGGGGCCTCTGCCAGTGACAATAGAACGACCACTCTAGCAACTATAGTAGCATGGTTGCTCTGCCTGTCGCGGTAACCTGTTAAATATATCAGCCTTGATTGATGCATTTAGTGTGCTGAAAGAATTTGAAGCTCTTCACATAAGTCCTTCTTCAATGAGAAGCCCTTAGCAGTCGTGCATAAACTTCTTAACTTAAGGCTCGGTTGTGACCGTTTTAACAAGGGTTGAGATCTGTTTGCAGAACTGTGCCTGTAATTTAGATAGTTTGATATTCAAACTGAGATCTTTAATTGTAAGGTTTCTGTCGTAAATCGTAAGGATATGAACGACATCGAAATAAAACAAAACAACACCAAAGTTCAATTATTGAAGGCTGGCAAAAAATGTGTAGTGTTGATTTTGAAATCACATCAGTCCTGTCTATTCAGCAGGTGGCCTCGAAAATTAGTTCCTTTGGGTATTTAATCGTCAATCTAATTCAATTCTATTTTGTATTTCAGTTGAGTTGGTGTCCTCTATGTCCAACGTCGCAGTCATTTTCCTTATTGCAGAGCCTTTAATATCTGCAAAATTGGGATATACCTTCATCTATTCATTGGCCTGGATTATCTGCCCTTTGTCGGGCTGCCTTTTATACCTGGCTGTCTGTCATACGAGTTTCGTCAGTAAACGGATCTGGATCATCATAGTATTTCAATTCTTAGCATGTGAGAAATTCTACATTTTTTATTTATTGAAAAGGCTATGAGCACAATTCATCATATCTTCTATTGATTACATGGATAAATATTTATATTATATATTGAATATAAAAATGAATATGGTTTTTACGAGGCTTTCTCTCGGTTTTCCACCGTAATAAGGTTGTGTACAGTGTGAAATGGACACTCCATCGTCATATAAGCGAAATACCCTTGAGTACGCCGTTAAACGCCAATCAAACAAACAATAAAAACTCGTCTGGTATGAAATACAGCAAAGCGGTAAAAACGTATAAATGTGCTTTAACATATTTCTGTTTCTATTTCCAGCCCTCTGTTCGAACTGCATGTATATGTTACTTATCAATATCGGTATCAACAACTTTGCCAAAGAACATACCGGGAAACTGATTGGACTTTATACAGGTGCAGGGGCTGTGGGCAAATGCTTTTATGCAAGTTTGATCGAATTCTTATTTGAATCCGATTTGGAGGAGTTCTTCCTTACCGTCAGTATCATCTGGGCCGTTGTCTTTGGCGCATGCGTGCTCTTTCATCGGAGACAGGACATAACTGACCCAGATTTAGTACCCGGAGATGAACTTCAAGAACCGCTCGAACAGCAAAAGACTGTAAACCACGAAAAAAATGAGTCAGTCCCACTGCGAGTCATGTTCACGAGTCCCCATTTCCACTTAATATTTTGGTCCTTTTTCTTTATGCATGGTAGCATGTTCTCCTATATGAACAACCTGACTTCAATAGGAGCTTCAGTTGGTATGGAGGAACCCACGTATCTGATCTACACGCTGTCTCTAACTCTTCTGGTTTGTCGAGTGTTATCCGGATTATTGTTCGATAAGTTAAAGACCCCAGTAAGCCGTTTTGCACTTGTGATAATGTGTCATGTGGCATTTGTCATCGCTTTGATAACACTATTGGTCCAGTTCACCACTGTTGTTTTATATGATGTGACAGTACTAATAGGTGTGGGTATGTTAACTGCTAGTACTCTACCATTAACAATGCTGGTCTGTCGTTTCGGACGTCAAAACTATAGCGCCATATATTGTTGTATGTCTATATGTAGTCCGTTGGCGATTATATCCTATCAAACTGCTATCGGATTTTTCTACGATTCAGAAGCAGTTCATCAAAGTTCCGACAATTTTTGTGCTGGGCAATCTTGTTTCAATTTGACTTTTCTTGTTTTCCTAATATCAGGTGTGTTTTCCAGCATATTACACGTTATAAACTTTTGCTTAGAGAGAAGTGTAATAAATGAAGACTAAATTCATAATCACTCGTATTTAAAGCAAGAAAAAAAGGCCAAAAGCCCAAAACAATCACACAATTAAACTTAACCGTGACATGGTTATCTATTGATTGAATATGTATGATTATATATATTTGAATAACAATTATGTTAGTGAAGTCTCCAATACATCGTCATTGTTACAAATAAGGACAACTTGTTGGCGGGTTGTCTAAATTAATGAAGGACCGATCTTTCCACTGATCTAGAAGGCTATGATGGTGATTGATTATGGGGTAACAATTCGATTATTTAATCATGATTTGTTTTGGTGGCTTTTTTGTTGAATTTTCGAACGGTTTTATGAAGTTGTTTACTTAGATATCATGCTTAATACCTGTGTTGATGGGCTGTTTATGGTGATGTCAGCTGGTCTTGACGGTTTTTGATAGTGTTCACAAAGATACCTTACCGATTACCTATGTTTAGGTATTGATTTTGGTGACTTATACATGTATTGATGATGCTATGATATTGTTTACGCAGATTTGATAAAGATCACCTGCATTGGAGTAGTATTTTTGGCGATGTCAGATTTGTTGATGTTTTTCGGTTAAGTCAGCTTGCCCTTTTGTGATTAGTTATTGTTTGTTACGATTTCAGATTCATTGACATATTTTTGGTGCTTTAAAACGATTGGCTGTGCTGAGGTATTTTCTTTAGAGTGATGTCTGATTGTTTACCGGTACTGATCTATTGTGTATGATGCCAGTTTGATTTATTGTAATGTTTTATGTCGAGTAACTGTTCACCACGAAATCTAGTTGATTAACTGTATTCACATATAGTTTATAGTGATACCAGATTGACTTATTCACCTATTGTTCATGGCCATTTGCGACTGGCTGACAATGCTTATGGACGATGCCTGATTGACTTCAGATACTGTTCATGGAAATGTACGATTGGTTGACGGTGCTTATTGACGATTCCAGATAGATTTAGTATGTTCAGGCATTGCTTATGGTGATATACAAATGTTGACAGTTCTTCCGAAGGATGTCCTAGTCACATAGTATGTCAAGGTAGAGTTATGGTGATGTAAAATAGGTTGACCGCACTTACGGTGATGTCACTTATTATGTGGAGGTATTGTTCAAGGTGATATCAGATTGACTTACGTGTAGTAAGTTGAGTATGTCTTATGATGTCCGATTCACTACGTGTGTTCAGAATTGTTTTTTGTGGTGTATTCTAATCCTCCTCGGTAACGTGCCGTGCGCAAATATACATAACAAGGAATACAGCTTAGCGGTCTTAATGAGACGACAATGTCGGCTTTGTTTATCGCAGTTCCGATTCCCTCCCTCCACGGACTCGCACTATGAGCATACCAATAGTTAAAATCCATCTCCAAGACAAAACAGCCTATGCTTTAAATCAATTAATTCGCTATTCCATAATAAACTTGTGGTGTTGTGATATTTTCAATTCCCAAGGAGGTACGACACGTTACACCCCAGCGTCCTGTGATGTTGAGTCGCTTTTCATCAATACCACTGTACTTAGATATGACTTTCAAAAGCAAACTCAACTCGTTCCACAAACAGCTACATTTTTCTCACGATGACTTTTCAAAATCAACAGATGTACACTTTCTAGAGCTCAAAATAACTGATGACTGAATCAATATTTACAAAAAAGACAGTCACTCTGGGAAATTTAGTAATTATTCAAGCTTTCAATCGTTGCACCATAAAACTGCATGAATCCAGTCCATGGTGAATATAGCCAAAACAAAACTGTGTTCTACATTGAATCTTCTGAGTAATGAACTCCATCAAATTCGTAAATTTGCATCCTGGAATGGATTCCCATCTTCTGTGTCTAACCAGATCATCAACAACTGTTTACTGTTTCCTTTATAACAGTGCGTCATATCAAAGTTCTGTACAAAGAACTAAGGACAACGACAGCCCTAAAATCTATGTCAATATACCATTTATAGGTTAAATGGGGATCAAATAGTCAATTCTACCATTCAGAATCTCGGAAAACCGATAAAAAAACACACTGAATGTAAAGCACTAGACTGTACCACTAAATTACAATACTTTATTAGTGAGAAATCTAGATATATGCTTAATTGACTAAATCTACCTCCCCTTTTTTAGAATATATGTTGTTCCCCAAACACGCATAGTTTAATCCTTGAATGCACTGTTGTTATTGGCAAATTTGGACACTGGTCAGAAATCCTGTTGGGATAAGTCCTAGCAATCAAAACAGATCAAACCCCAGCTAAACGGACGATTAAATTTGTTTGTTTGTTTGATTGGTGTTTAAAGTCGTACTCAAGGGTATTTCACTTATGACGACGGACAGAAATACAGAACATCACAAACAAAAAACTGCTTCCCGTTACCCTTTAGCTCTGCGAACACCAGGGCAACAGAAAGCAACCTCTTTTCTCGCCTCTTACAATCGACCGAGTGAGTATTCTGCAGGGCCATGGTCCACCCACTCCCTCACGGGGCGCTAAGTGAGGTAGATACAGATATAACACCCCTGACGAGTAAATAACTTGTGAATAGGATTGTTAAGCCATGAACACCACTGGTATATATACCAGTCTTTCCTTTCCGTTAATTGAATGGTCAATATTAAGAGTATGAATTTAAATTACAAATTATTATATATTTAACACTAAATTTTTTTAAAAAGACATCCGTTTCAGGAGTGAGCCGTTCGGACAACTGAGCAATAGAGTGTGGTATAACTTAATTGGGATCATTTATTGGAATTAAAGAAGAAATAGATTTTTAAAAACTCATATTTGTGAGCAACTGCAGCTGCGTTGTTATTCCTTCTTATGCCCTATTGACAAAACAGATCACGTGTGAATGGGTTGAGCAATTTATAGTTTTCAAACTAAACTGCTTGCTTATGTATTAACAATAAACTCGTTTTCATAAGAGCGTCTCAGATCTGATTCGGCTGTAACCATGAGTCTATATCAAAATGACACAGTTTAGGCTGACACACATTATACAGTTTTTTCTGACACACATTACAGTTTATGCTGACACACACACTCACGTTGAGATTGCCTTAAAACTTTATTACTGTGATGCATCATTGTATTATACGCATTAAATGAGAGATTTTTTTGTGATTTGTTATATTTCTCATATACTTCCGCCATACTATAAAAACAGTCAGAAAATGGTGTACAAAAATTATTTCATTCTCCTTCGTATAACTTGTCCTTAAATCAGTGGAATAGCCGTGTAAATACTGTCATCTTTATCCAATATTGGTCGACATTAGCGTGTTTTCTCTGAAAAATCTCGGCATTTGCGTATTAGTTTCAGACGTGCTCCAACACAAAGGGTGCTGCTTGCAGTCCCTCGGTTTCACAGACATCTATTTTAAAGGCTATCAGTACATGTCTTTGTACAAGACATGGCTTTGCAGTAGAGAAATCCATGAGACATGTGTTATAAATAAAGGACTCGTTGTGTTTTGGGATCTTTCTTTGCAAGCACGATATTGAAGCAATATCATGCAGCATCGTCAGGACGTCACCTAGACATGGCAAAAGTATCAGGGACTTTCAAAACTTATTCAGGAAGTGCCATGTCATTGATTTAACGTCTACACAACCTTCTTGGAGCGAGTTACAACTCCGATATACGGCATACCACGACATCGCCACATCTCCAATATGGTTTAATTGAAATCGTCCCCATGACTTGACTACAGACAGCTTACCGTAAAGTCATAAGGCAGGGCCATTTTGAATAAAGTGGTATTCGATAAATGTCAAATGCAATTCCCATTATTAACGTTATTCGCGGAACTACCTCGAGATTTCATGCGGAGATTCCAGTTTTAAGTTATCACCGAGCCATCTGTTCGCTGTTTATCCCTGTTTCGCCGTTATTCGGGATTTTTATGAAAAGAAGTTTACACCATACATTCTCCAGAATTGAATTCACAACTAAGTGTGGAAATGAAATACTCAAAGATTTGCCGAATCAAAACCTTGATTAATTCCTGACTTCCGGGTTGCAATAAAGCAGACAAAATTTTAGCAAGTCTAATATACTTCCATCGACGAAGGGTGTCTCGGGTCAGCAATGTTAAAAAGTGTTGATGGGTGAATAAATTATATGCATGACATTTAAGCGGTGAGGTCGGTGTAAATGCAATAGACTGATGCAAACTCATGTTTTGCAATGACTTTGACCTTGAAATTTAACAAATAAGTAAATAGCCTATAGGTCCGGGAATAGAACCTGTCGACTCTCAGACTCAGACTTTAGTTTATTTCACTTATACGATGATGTGTCAGCATAAGATAAATAACTTTTTGAATTGCTAACATCTTTAATTTTGGTTAAATTAAGACTCGATCCTCCGCTGGGTGTTTATACATAGAACTTGCCCTAGTTTTTAAGAAAATACTTATACACGTGTGAAAATCGTAATTATTTATTTCTAAATCAACATTGTTCCAGTTTAGGCCGACACACGTTACACAGTTTATGCTGACACACATTACACAGTTTATGCCGGCACACATTACACAGTTTATGCTGACACACATTACACAGTTTATGCTGACACACATTACACAGTTTATGCTGACACACGTTACACAGTTTATGCTGACACACATTACACAGTTTATGCCGGCACACATTACACAGTTTATACTGACACACATTACACAGTTTATGCTGACACACATTACACACTTTATGCCGACAAACATTACACAGTTAATGCTTACACACATTACACAGTTAATGCTGACACACATTACACAGTTTAAGCTGATACACATTACACAGTTTATGCCGACAAACATTACACAGCTAATGCTTACACACATTACACAGTTAATGCTGACACACATTACACAGTTTAAGCTGATACATTACACAGTTTATGCTGACACATATTACACAGTTTATGCCGGCACACATTACACAGCTAATGCTTACACACATTACACAGTTAATGCTGACACACATTACACAGTTTATGCTGACACACATCACACAGTTTATGCTGACACATATTACACAGTTTATGCGGCACACATTACACAGTTTATGCCGACACACATTACACAGTTTATGCTGACACACATTACACAGTTTCGGCTGATACACATTACACAGTTTCGGCTGACACACATTACACAGTTTAGGCTGATACACATTACACAGTTTAGGCTGACACACATTACACAGTTAATGCCGACACACATTACACAGTTTATGCCGACACACATTACACAGTTTCTGCTGATACACATTACACAGTTTTTGCTGACACACATTACACAGTTTAGGCTGACACACATTACACAGTTTAGGCTGACATGATTACACAGTTTATGCCGACACACATTACACAGTTTTTGCTGACACACATTACTTAATTTATGCTGACACACATTACACAGTTTAGGCTGACACACATTATACAGTTTAGGCTGACACACATCACACAGTTAATGCTGACACACATTACACAGTTTTTGCTGACACACATTACACAATTTAGGCTGACACACATTACACAGTTTAGGCTGACACGATTACACAGTTTATGCCAACACACATTACACTGGAAAGATTTCTCGATATGGAGACAGG
>JARFOD010038896.1:0-10324 GCA_031763545.1 Mopalia muscosa | reverse complement strand
GGGGGGGGGGGGGGCAGGGGAAGGGGGTTTATATCTGACATGGGAATGTCCGTTGACGAAGTTTAAACGTACCCATAAAAACACAGACACAACACAATGTCCCCATGGAGTCATTTCGCACTTCACATCAATTCGACTGAGACAAAATTATCAAATTGATTATAAAAACACAATAGATAGAAACAGAAATAAATATACCTTATTAACAGTTATCATGGGTCTTGATTTGTATTTTATCTTCAACGGTAACAAACTAGAAAGCATATCAAAAATAATATATGGAAGACAATATGTGGAGTTCTCCACCAAGGCACGTTGGTGTATTATCTTGACTAATTCAGTTAAAGCCAGTGATGGGATCTACATATACATGTAGCTGAGCACGTAGGGTCAGGCTCGACCAAATTGACTGGACATCTTCGTTCAAACTCCGTTAAGGTTTTGCCGCCTCGCTTGGCTTTCAGAAAAACAGCTCCAATGTTCATGGTGTAGCTTGTTCATCCATAATTTCAGATTTGTTAGTTTGGGGAAGGTCCTATTATAGCTTTGGAACTTATTGCATGCATGTTCTTTGATAGTCTTAGATTTTACGGAAAATGTTCCAGATGCAAAACAACGGAAATAAGAGAATGAGGAATAAGATAATGATGCATTGACTTTAATGCAACATGCTTGTGCAATTAGACTAGAAAATTGTTTGAAATCTCAAAAAGACTTTATCTTGAACACAACTGTGAAATGTATTAAATGTGCTTAGAGCGCATTTCGTTGAACCTTCGGATTACAAAAATAATAATAAATCCAGTTACAGGCATCGGTTTCAAACATTCAATCATAACACTACAACCCAAAACGTATGAATTGTGGCGCAAACACACTTGCATCGCAAACAAGAGCACGATTTAAAACAAATGTACTTGCAAGATGTTACTTTTTTTCTTGGGCTTTCACGTTTTTGAAGCACCCTAAACAGGCCCTACATACGCGGTGGGAGGGGGGTTACCTTATGTTGTGCATCGTGCATCTTAATGCAAATTACAAAATCGCAAAGCAAGTTTTTTTTTTACTACCCATAAATTGATTCATTAGGTATTTACTGATTAAAATATTTGATTTTGGATAATTGTAGATAAATAAAAATTTATAATGATATTGTCTGCTAGAGCGTGATTGTTCGGGTGTTTTTAAATTGTCAAATTAAAAGCATGGCGTATAAATGTACATTGGGAATCTGTTCATGACCATTACCCGGTTGTAAAGAGTTTCATTGAACCGAGTCCTGTACTAAATGGGCCAGAATGTAACACTGTGAAATAATCATTCAACAGATGGTGAACTCCAGGTACCGAGTTTACCGCCGATCGAACTTGCAGTTTCATTAATATAGAAATATTTTAAAATCTACAAGCTTACCCAATGGACACAATGTTTCAACAATTAGATTACACATAAAACGTGCCAAATATTTTATAGGCAAACCATATTAGTGCCGAATTTTACAGTCGCAAAGATAACTCAACACTCTTATTGATTTATGTGTGTGTCTTCCTTTGTTCGAAAAGCGTTGGTAAAAGCTTGTTGTACAGGATGGAATGAGTAAATTGAATTTGGGGCTATGTGAGATATAGTTTTAAACAACCGATCCAGTAATAATCGAATCTAAAACTGCCCTTCTCTCCAGATCAGAGGAGTGGTTGGAGATTCAGAGTTATGCTTCTTGTGTCTTCTACATTGTTCTCTTGATACAAGTAACGTTGTTGTTGCTATCTAAAATAATTCCATTTTCTCGCGAGTCCTATACAAAACACTGACTCTGCTATTTGCGAACTTTTAAAACTCAGACAACTTCATTTTTAGCTCTGAGAACACCTTTTCCTTTAAGCCATGTCAGTCAAAGCTTCAGATTGCTAAGTTTCCTAAATCAAGGCGAAACAGCATCGTAACTGCCTTTGTTGTCGTTTATCAAGCTGAAATAAATGTATACACTATCCCGTGTTCAATTAAAGTCAGTTAGATTAGACTTTTGGCTAGTCGTAGCATAATGTAGTAACATACAGTCACTCTCTGTCCAGCAATAGGACTATTTCAAAGTAACTGGAACATCTTTGTCAGCCATAATTAAAAATATTTGCACGCGCTTTGGTTAAAAAAAATACACCTTTATAGATGTGTTGTAGAATGTTGCCGATTGAAAAATAACCACTAATTTACCAGTCTAAATGAAACACGCACTGTTGAGGGATGATGTGGGCATCCAGTCCTATAGCATAGTATTTTCAGGCGCAGAATATGGTAGAAATTTCATCGGTTAGTATGATGAACTGAACAAGGTCTCCACTTGATGTGATCCAATATCAGGACAATTCTTGTTGAGATACATCCAGAGCCATCATAAAGTGTTTGGTATATAAGAACGCTACAGGTACGTACCCTTCATTTCAACACTAGCTTTGCATTGATAATTTTAGCCTTAAATCCCAACATAAGATGACAACAGGCCTATGGTGGCCGGAGACATCATGCAGTGCCACAATATGTGATAGTGAGACTAATTACGTATTTCTGTCTAATTTCTTTATGAAGAAAATTTGAACTTATTAAAATAATATCCCGGCTATTAATATTGTACAAAAGGCAAACTATTTGGAGATAAGAGATGTATTTTTTACGATGTTTTTTCTCGGATTTTCGACCAAACCATTCCTAATGCAAGTAATTATATACGGGAAAAATAAGCTTGGGTACGCCATTAAACACTTGTCTAATGATATTTTCAGGACGTTTTTTTCAGGACGTTTGAATGTCCAGTTCGTGTTTAGAAACCTCAGCGAATCGTCTATTAAGTTCACGCCGAGAACATCTGCATTCATTTTGAAATTTAAAGTTAGACATAATATAGCAATGCGGCCTACAGCTACAATTAAAAGACACATTTCTTGGAACAATACTTACTGGATATAGTTTTGAGCAAGCCATATTTTATTAGTCAGATATTGCCGATCTGTACTACATAATGCATTGCCTTAGGCTACATGTAGATCTGACGGACTAAAAATCAGCATTCCAAACACCCAATAAGAAACCAATCTACAGCGTTAAATGATCTGAGAGGATGTCAATACATCAGGTAATGACACTGTCACTGGTGGCGGGAGCACCAGTAGGTCAGAACCACATTTAGAATATTTACGAAACCAACGAAATTGAATTTCATCACATTTATTTTAACCGTTTCCTGTTATCGCGAATGTGTGTGTTTTACTAATGCAGACTATCATCCATTTCCAATTACTCTTGATGACACTTGTTTGATATCGAATGGCAAACTGGGTACAAACTAATAATTGATGAAGTACGCGTCTCCTTTGGTTTTCGCAAATCTTCGCATGTTAAAATAGTTTCGTGCTTTGTATGGTTTTGTGCTACTTGGTATGTGCTGAATGTTTCCGAAGTTTTCTGTTATTTTGAATATAGCACACTGATTAGACCCCATATCTTTATGAAGAAATTATCTAGTTTCCCAGGCGCCCCAAAGATGGTGACTCAGATATTTTTTTGTCAGAAAGGTCATTCAGCCGGGATCAGCCATCAGTGGACATCCTTATACGACAGTCGCACAAGATGTCATCGCGATTTCAAGGTAAGAAGGGGAAAACCTATCGCCATTCATTAAAGTGAATAAAACCAGAGAACGATTTTAAAACCAGGTTTTGTATGGACGTGACCTACTAAGCCAAAACTGCCCAAACACTAATTGTGCCGAAGGAGAATTACACTATGTATGCCGATGAGACGTAATCAAACCATACGAGGACTCGAGGACAGATTGCAGGACGCCTGTGTATACATCGGTTTATAAATAGTAATAAAATGGTTACAGTCAAAGCCCATATGGTGGCTGGAGTTCATCCACTAAAGTTAAACTGTTATTCGACAGTGTTACATAATGGCCCATTTACAGGCTTGGCTCAATGAAACACTTCAGTTTTCATATTAATGTGGTGAATCGTTACTTAGTTTTGTTCAATAAAGTACGCTGTAAGGTTTCTGATGCCCACCAAAAGTCTTTGCTAGCAACATTTTTTCAGTCTCTTGAGAGTTATTTTCAGTCAGTAAAACCTGCATACCTTAAAGTGTCAGAATATCCTACCCGGCAAAGCAAACAAAAAACAATGGTGAAGCTGAAAGACTGTGTCGAGCTGTTGGAATTACAAGAGTGTTGGTCACTGGCTTAGCTATCTCAAATGAACCATCCCACAAATATAAGGAGATATTTTCAGGAGTGATATGCTGAACGATTCGGCCAAACACTTCTTTGGAGACTCAAGATTGATCCGCGGGATTCAAGTGGTAGGAAAACAACATTCTTTATTTCGTCTAGAGGGGCTTTTAACTTCTCATGTTCTCATTGATTTTTAACTTTACTTGAAAGCAAACGTGTCAACTAAGCGTCTACCGAATAAAAGAGGAAACCAAATTTGAGTGCCAATTCGTGTTCTAGTAGCAATCAGGCGGATGAAAGACTTGTGTGTCTTTTAGAATAAAGATATAACAGTATTTTCGTTATTTTAGGATAACACTTTCATAGTTTAACCAGTTTGGCATAACACTTTGTTAGCCTGTGCAAAAATAAAGTAAATCAAGCACATTTCATAAATTTACAGAGCATTTCCATAGAAGGAATGCCTAAGCACGTACGTAGTTGAGCAGTATAGAAGATGGGTTTCACTTCACAACAGTGACTGATTCTATCAACTAAATAATATTTAATAAAACTACTAAAGTAGCAATGCTGGGGATACCAGGGGCCGTTCCACAAAGCGATCTTAGATTACGTTACATTGTAACTGTCACGACAACACTATCTCTTATTGGTACCTATCAGTTTTGTTTAGTTCATGTGTCCCAATTAAGACAAATTTGTCAAATGAATGCGAATACTGGAAAAGTGTTTTTTTCCTAACAGGTAGTCCCCGGCCAGATGCCAATTACATGTATGCAATTATGTTTAGGATGGAGATGTTGTTATGCTTAGATTTGTGTTAAAAATCTGTCAGAAAGATTTATTTGTGTTCAAAGGGATCTGAAAATTAATTAACTCTACATATACTCTGAGTTTGCTTTAAGTACATGTCAAGTTGAGTCAAAAGGTAACTCTGTAGCTGGCAAAAAATGACCAATTAATGGATTAACTATAAAAATCACTCTTACATTTTTTACAACGTCAGCCCAAAAATCAGAATCAGCGGTTTGCAGCTGCGTTTGAGTGTGTGAACATACACATGTACTTCGACCAAAGCCTCAAAACCCTAGCATATCCATGCCTAATTTGATTCCACCAGAGAGCAGTCTTTGTCAGTCACTATGTTTGACTGGACTGTGCACACATAGCCATGATTGTTAACTGGAACTTTGCAAGTACTTCCGGTGATTGTTTATGTTTAGGTACTTCACAAAATTCATGTCTATTTGAGTATATCACGTGGTAAGTAGCTGTATACTTATGTCATTTGACCAATCAAATCTCTATTGCTTTTCGCTGATTGGTTTTTGTGTGGTGAAAGCTTTTTTTGGAACTGGATGTCTGATTTAATATTGAGCTAGAGTCTTGTTTTCAAGCAAGCAGGGAATTGGAAAATTTTGTTAGGTGTTTGAAAAGCTAAATTTATATTTCGGTGTCGGCTCATAAATAATACTTATTTCGGTATACTTAAGAAGACATTGTGTTATATCACGTATGTATTATCCAAATTTTGTACTCTTATAGTTATTTAATTGTATATATATATATATATAAATATATATTAACATATATGTTTGGTCTTGGGTGTTGATATCTCGTTCTCTCACGATTCGCAAAAAAGTAACACTGGTTGACGGCTAAAGTTCAAAACGAATTGAATTAAACTGATTATATTACTATTTTCCACTTTGTTTACATCTAAAACTAAACACATGAAACGTGAAATACAAAATGTCGTTTTATAGCTAGCATGTAAGGATAATAAAAAAATGTTTAACCATTTTTATACAGTTTTTAGACAATTGTATTAATAGGACAAATGACAACCAATCCGCATTAATATCGGCATTATTGACTGTTTTACGATATGTTGAAGTAGTGATGGATCAACCTAGTTGTACAAAACAGCCTAATAGAAACATTTTAGGTTTAGGGTGTTAGCATTATTTTATCAATCGTCTCAACACTATTTTTTTAAGAATGAACCATACAGGACAGAAAGTGTAAGATTCTTCAGCGCATATGTGGTAGCCTTTTAGGTTTTGTCTTTGGCAACAATGGACATGATATTGGGTTATCACAGTAGGGCACGCGGTTGTTTGTACAAGGCAGGATTGCTAAATTAAATTTTGTGCTATGTGATTTACCCCTCCCCCGGCACCACCCGACAAAAACAGATACATAATGGAAATGTTATCCTGGTCGTATTGACACGATAAGGGTTCGTTTGAGTGTAATGTAGGTTATTTGTTGAAACTCCATCGTGCGGAAACCAAACAATCCTGAACATGATAAATGTAACAAATCAGTTTTCAAGCAACATAAATGTGTTAACGCAACGTTTTATTTGTTATCGTTCTGTTTAATGTCGCATGAGTACCTGTGAAATAGCAATACATCTTTAAAATGTAGACAAAGGAAAACTAGGATGCTTTCACATTACAGGGAAAGTAAATATACATGAATTTGTAATTTGAGATGAATTCAATACGCATCCAACTTATTGCAGACCGGGCACTCTTTGAATTTGGGAAGTTTAGACAATGGGAAATATGCATGCCTCCTAACCCAGGGTCATTAATTATAAAATCTACGTTATATGTCATCAGCTTTATACATCTTATAGCCAGTACAAATGCATTTGTCATATGCGATAAATTCAGGACGCGGCAGCTTATTGTTTGACTGTTAGGCCTACTCATTAAATTTGTACTGCTGCCAACGCCAAAATTAAAGATTTCAATGCAGATAAAGTCAGACATCCAGAATAGACCATTGTAGAGATATCATTGATAAGTGTAGGTATTCTGTTGGCTTTAATCCGTTGTTAAACACATCGACCGTGAATTTCATGTCTCTGTAGAGGCAATGTGGAATGGAGAAAGAATTGCCTTTTCAGATGACGTTAATCTTCCATCTGTATGTTGGCTGTTTTAGAAAGATCATGCCCCCTATCAAAATATATCATGGTTGTTTTACAGGGGTCATGTGGCCTATCTAAATGGTCGTAAATTGACTATATTAGGACACAATAGTCGGTGATCAGATTCAGTTTGTCGTGCCGCATGCGATTAAAAAATATACTTTAAAGTTCAAAACATGAATAAAAGATTTAAATAGCAGATAGATTTGCCGTGTTTCGTGAGAAGCGAAGGCCTTTATGTTCTCAGATTGAACTGATTAATTCACCCGCGCGACATACAGACGTTTTATTAGTGAATATATGTCAATTTGAAACCAGTCAAATAATGGTGCAATCCGACAACTCCGAAAAATACCAACACTACTGGGATTGGATTACTGGGTCGCTCTATTAAACCTAAACCACGTAAAACCGTAAAGTTAATTCAGTATTCAAAGCGCGTTAGGCTTGCGCATCCTATGCAGGAAATCGATTTTGAACACGCCATCGTTTAGAGTTTAGACAATATCACCTCTTGTGGGTGTCAGCGTGGGGCTTTGCTCTTGTTGTTTATAATATAATTCTAAAACAACCTGATTCTATAGTTAACATGTCATAGTGGTAAGCCTATTGTACCGGCCGTAGGTCTATTTCCTCCAAAGTACGTCGCCTATATGAGACAGTCACGCACGCTGTTTCCTTATATTTACGAGTTTTATCTGTATGATTTGGCACGTTTTTTCGCCGTTCTAAATAAAGGCCCAATATGATTTGAACAGTAAAATATCATGTTAGATAAGCAGACTCCATATAACAAAACAAATAAGGAAATATGTTCCTACGCTTGAGAGGTCCATCAGGAATGCACGCTTATCCATGTTTTCAAACTCCTGTGTGACCTGTTGGACATATGTCCCACTCAGTTTTCTCCACATTGAATACTGCCATCACAACGTTTTATTATATGTGACTTTAAAATGGAATAGCATTAAATTATGTATAAATTGCGCCGTAACAGTGTAAAGTGGACAATCTTTCTTCATATTAAGTTAAATATTCTTGAGCACCAAGTTAAGCCCCAATCGCTCAAAAATACAAACTCAATCAAATTATAACTACCAGCGTTTCCAAAGAATTGATAGATAGGGACCAGTTGCTGGAAAGCTGGTTTATTACAAAGCATAGTATATAGTATTTACCTTGATACAAATAAACTGTTCCCGAGACAGTTAACCCATGAGTATATCTGTGTCGTTAACATAGCAATCAGTCTTTTAGTAAAATAAAAATTATCTAGTGTTATAAATTGCTCAAACCAATTCCTAGATAAATAAATCCCATAATCCTTTCAGCGGCTGTGTTCAACATGGACGTACTTCAACAGAAACAAAAGAGAAAAGCTAATTAATTTAGACCAATCTTCGCCTTGTATGTTCAATTGGACAATCTGAATGCAATCTTCTGTATCGGAGTTAAATTAAGTCTTAAGCAAGAATAAAAGTATCTTAGGACGAGTCACAGATTTAATATAGGGTAATTTAAATCTTTCGTGGAGTTTAATAACCCATGGAGTTTTATACTGAGTTTAATAGTTAATTTAAACAGTACTTGTCCTTCCTTTGAACAACGGGGATGTGTTACCTACGAGGAATTTGGCCTGAAACCTATTTTAAATCGATAAACGTCTGTGTTTCTAGTTTGATGAAACTTCAGCCATTGGGCTGGCATACCGACATCTGAGTGAAATATCCTGTATGGCACTTAACCCGAATCAAACAAATCAGCCAAAAGTATAACTCTGATATTAAAGATGTTTGTTTGTTTGATTGGTGTTTAACGTCGTACTCAAGGGTATTTCACTTATATGACGACAGACACAAAGCTTCCCATTACCCTTTAGCTCTGGGAAGACCAGGGCAACAGAAAGCAGCCTCTTTTATCGCCTCTAACGATCGACCGAGGAAGCTGAGGGAGTAGTCTGCAGAGCCATGACCCATCCGCTCCCTCACGGGGCCTGATATTAAAGAGGGGTACAAGGGCTATACAGCAAACATAAGCATGACATATTGTTCAAAGGATGTGTCCAATGTTCAGATAACACACGATGTTTTTCCACGACATATTCAGTAGGCTCTGTCAAAGCTCCAATATCATTTGTGGTTAAATATCAAAGGATCTTTCCCAGACCTAGCCCCCAGACTGAAGAACTTGGGTTTTAAGCATAGTGGCAATACGCAGTGTAAGAATAACAGAAATTGCCCTAGACAGCAAACAATTCGCTTGTGTTAGGATGAGACGGCCGCTATTCGCTGTTGTGGCATAAATGCCATATTTGACGACAAGCAATCATAAAACGTATCCAGGTTTTGTTTCCAGTCAGACATAATACATAAAAGAAAAGCATTTCATAGTGTAGACTTTCTCAGTAATCGTTAAAGTGTCTACATTTTATACAAAATGATGGTTGATATATCGTTAGCCTCGTATTGGGGATTTCAATGGCGTAATGCAACCTTCTGATTGGCCCCAGAGCAGTCATTTAGACTTCAACTATAGGTTCAATGATGTGTTTATTGGCTGCTCGATGTTCAATGGGCTCTCCGTTTAGCAAAGCCGATATACTGGAAGGGATTTCACACTGCATAATTCATTTTAGGTATGTTTGACATATTGTTTATGCTATAGAAACCCCAGATGTAACTCTTGTCAGCTAGGTTTAGGAATATTCATTCCCACTAGACGATATCAAGATGTTTTGCTTTGCCACAGTCGAATACGTTGACAAAAAAGGCCTTAATTATATACTCGCACTGACTTCTGAAACTTGTATGTAACTACAGTGTATATGGGTACAGCTAAAGCATCCTCCATATGAAATGTTATCTTCCAATACAGTTATTGTGACCTTGAAAATAATTATGATACAACATCTATATCAAACATGGTGATTGGTTGGTTGGTATTAAGCGTCATGATAATATGTGTTTAAATTGTTTAAGAGACATTTTAGAAGTTGTAGATGATCAAAACAAGTGATAACACTTAAAGAAGTTTGACATCCATACAAATGTGTTATCACTTGTTTTGTTTTTAAATTATTGCCCGCAGCCATAAGCCTTACATGATATCGCCTGACTTTCTGTGGCTGAATAAAAATGGTAAGACATACAATGATTTAC
>JARFOD010038885.1:0-10324 GCA_031763545.1 Mopalia muscosa | reverse complement strand
GGGGTGTTTGTTTGTTCTAGCTACAAACCTAGAGATGTTTTTTGTTTCAATGTTTCCATTAGTTACAAACCTAACGATGGTAGTAACACGAAGCTTCTAGCTTTTCTTCTTGAGAAAAATAACTACATATTACTCATTTGAATATGTAATAACGCAAAAATAACAAATTTTTCAGCGACGATGCCACCCTTATCCGCGTAGTCCATCTGTTTTTTGGGTCAAAAACTGTTCACGCTTTGTTGATATAGTGTATACGGAGAGATGAGTATCACAGGAACAGAAATACACTGAGAACATCCATACATTTAAAGTTAAAAACTTTTAAAGCAACCAGCTCATAATGGCTTTGATATATAACTTAGCCGTCTGAGTTAAGATCGGCTTACTTGAAATTCGCGGCAGGGAGTCTCTTTTAAAAACATTGTAAAAAAATAAAAATCTTGAGGCTGAAATAAATCATCGGACAAATTTCTGAGCCGGGTCTCGTATGTTATTAGTACATCCATCATCGGAGAAACGACTTACTTATGCCAGTTAAAGTGTTAGCCAATCGTTTCAGAAAAGATTAGGTATAGATTTACGAAGGTATTATATTAATCACGGCTTTGTGAAGTTTTCATCTTAGCATGGTGCTTTTCTGTATCAGTGTTTTTTCAGACAGTGTATTTTATTTATGACCAGAGTTAGGAAATCTAATATTGACAGAAAATTAGCTATATCAGATAAAGAATGAAAAGAGAAAAATTTATTGCCGAACGGTTTTAACATACGCCAGGATATGTTATAGAAATAAATTAAACAGGACTAAAAATCATAAATTTCAAGTTTCATTTTATGTCACAAGACACGCAGTTTATGCCATACAATGAAATGTTTAGTATATTAAATCAAAAATTTTAATGCAATAAATAGTCTTCTATTTTAGTAATGTGAAGTAAACTTTAACACCTGAAGAAGAAAATGTATGTACCATGTCCCTCGCAGTTAAATGTTATTTAACTAATCGTAAATTGCTTTTTTAAGAACGGATGAGGAATAAATTAATTTATTAACTTTTTTCGATACCAATTCCACCAGTTAATTTAGGCTGATTCCGGTTGATCATTTATAGTCCATTTCCTAAATGAAAAACTTCAAATATAAAATATAAAAGTTTTCGACACTTTAATTCCCTTTACTAAACTTTACTTTCCCAGGGTAAGAACATCCGAGGTGTGGTACTTCTAAATCCAAATAACCCATTGGGAGATGTCTATACCGAAACACAACTCCGGGAAATCTTACTTTTCGCTGCCAGGTAAATATTGATTAACAGGTGTTAAGCATGGATTAAAGGGAACACAAATATAACAAACGAAATGATACTAAAATTATACACCCCCTATCGAGCAACAACTGCTATACCAGTACTTTTGTTATTTTGGAATAACACTTTCTTAGTTTAAACGAGGGTGGCCCAGAAAATTTTATCAGCTGAAGCCCGTCCGGGAATGGAGCCCATGACCCTCAGTCAGGCACTGAATCGCCAGCAGTATAAATGCTACATCCACTCAGCCTTCCACGAAACAGTTGGAGTCCGGTAGCGGACATTCGCCACCCGTCTGAAAGGAGAGAGACCCAGCTCGCAAAGCTGAAAGCAATAAATGGCAGACTGAATGACGGGTTATAACCTGCAAAATTGTGTGAACTAGAATCTGTTCAAATAAAGACAGTGCTATCCAAAAATAACGAAAACACTTTTAATAGTCAATTTCTGAAAGACACAAAAATAAGTTAAATGCTTTAACGGGGTTTGCCTTCTGATTTAGGTGGTAAAACATTATGTATTCCACCATGTTACGTCTCGAATATTATGATAGTGTGCCGCACACACCTGGTTGATCGCCAGTTTATCATTGATATATACAAATTATAAGAATATAGGACAATAACATTTGAATACAAGGCATGTCTTACTTGGTTTGCATAATTTTGAAATGTAATTCAGTGGAAAAGATATGAATGTATAAGGATTTTTGCTTATACAAATCTCATATATTAATTGACATTTTTTTATGAATAGGTACAAATTACATGTGATCTGCGATGAGATTTACGGGCTGTCGGTGTTCGACGAGGGGACCAAACATACCAGTATTCTCAGCCTAACAGACATACCTGATCCAAATAGAGTCTTCTTCATGTGGGGCTTCAGCAAGGTGCCAAACCAATTTGATTTTTTTCCCAAAATTACTACACCGATCAAGATCTTATTTGCTTCCAAAAATATACTTTCTAGGACCTGCACTGATTAACGTGTGGAACGGGTGAAATCTTATAAATAACAGTTAAAAATTATAATGACGATGTGACTTTCTTCCTCATGGTCTGATATAAAGTGAAACCATGTGATTATCGGTTTGTTTGTGTTTCATTCGAACTTAATGGTATTTCCTTCATAGTTCGCTATTATATTGCCAATTCTTGGTACAAAACTTAAATTTTGCTTGCAAACACAAAACTTTGCTCTGATTGGCATATTTCGTTCCTAGGCTGAAATTAAGAAAGATGAAAAAAAAATTTGTTTGCACAATTTGAGAATAATAGATAACTAACATCGCAATTTTGGGTTAGGATTTAAAGATGAACTGTTTGTTATACACGAACAGGTGGTAGTCCTTTATTTTATGTGATTAGTAGACTTAGATCGGTTAAATTTCCCTACGGTAAAAGCTGGGTCGACACTAGTCATATTAAATAGGCCGTCGACGTTTGATATTTATCATTTGGATATTGACAGTAGCTCAAGGTACTGTCAATGTCCAAAGGATAAATATCAAACGTCGACGGCCTTTTTAAAAGGACTAGGTCGACCCCAGAGTGTTTACCATTTATCTTTTCTATATACATATACGATGTCTATAGTACCGAGCCCCCGTGGTCATATAGGCCTACATATCTTTAATTTAACTGCTTATGGTTGTATGGGTTTCTTTTTCTTAGGATTTTGCTTTGGCTGGATATCGATGTGGAATGTTATATACTCTAAACCAATCAGTTTTGTCGTACTGTAAGGCCATGGCATATTACCAGGCTGTGCCAATCTGCATCCAAAGAAAACTTCAGACTCTAATCGCTGATAAAGGTTAGTTAGAGTTCTAAGAACCCATAAACTTCAATTACATATCCAATAACCAACATGGGTAATGTTGACGACTTCAAACAATCATCGGCTATATTCAACTCATTTATTTATTACTAAAAAGCCCATTTCTCGAGACTTTCCAGATCAGGGTTTACATTTAAACATCCAATTACAATCCTGTATTGCCTTTTTCTCGTCTAAATCTTCACACATACTCTGATTGGTTCCCGACAAAGTTGCTTTTCAGGCATGCAGTTTAACGTTAAAGCTAAATAAGACAGAAACAAGAGCATAATAAAACTTATTAACAAGAGCAGTCTGAAACGCCCCAAATAACATGACCTGGTTGATTTTGTTCAAGCGACCCTGTTCAGGCGAAAAGCCACTGCCTTTTGCCAGGGGACTTTTGTCAGGGTTTCAACTTGCAAAATTTCTGAACTAGAATCTGTCAAACTAAGAAAGTGTTATACCAAAATAACAAAATACCGTTAAATTTCTCTTTCTAAAAAACGCAAAAAATATTCAAAAAGATTTGTATATATAGATATGTATAAAAATGTTGATTAATAAGAGGAATTTTTACTATCAGACTCCTATCTAGTCAAGATGATTGTGTCTGTAGTTTTGTCTGTGTAGTGTCAATTACAAAACTGTACCCCGGGACAGCTTCGGTGGCTATAACTATTGTACTGTGCTTGTATAGCTCTGCAGGGCAAATTTTACGACACACTTATTGTCGTGATAATTTCGAATATAATATTTCTGTGTTGACAAATTCGATGACATCATTCTTGTCTGCGTAATTTTAGTGGCCATACAAATTTTTGGATCAGATTCACCGATTAAAAATTGCTTGGGCTTCATTTAGCTTCTGAGTTTGAGCGCTTCTATTCGTGTAATTACCCTACTATAGTTGATTTTTAAGCAGTGCTAAATTGTAGACTTACCGGCCTATTACAGGTTTTTAATATCCCAATCGAAATAATTTCTGTATTCCTTTCTTATGCCTAAAAAGTGGAAGTTACATAACCTTTTACTAAAAATTTAAGTCTACAGCCAGGGTGAAAGAGAGAAAAATGGCGGGTTAGCAACAGATACCTGAATCGTATTTCTGTATTTTTAACAAGGCTTAAGGGCTTTTTCTCGTCCGGCATATAAAATGTTTCTGGTACATGCAGATTATGCAGTATACCAAATATTTTTGTACAGAGCTAATTGAACCCATAAAAGCCGGTAATTTAAAAAAAAAAATTGAAATTACAGTTTTGTGCTGTGCAGACTATTAGAGATACAGAACGCTGCGTCTCAGGCTGCATTAAGAATGTCAAATATACAAGAAAATTATTCAATGCCTATCAGGACTGAGCAATTCACAGCTGCTTATGTTTTATAAATGTTGTATTTTATTGGGATTTCTTCCAGACTGGACAGACAGGGTATATTTTCCAACGAATCACGAAAGAATGCGGACTAACTTCGCCTTGTGTAAATCACAGCTGTCTTCCCTTGGAATTCCAATACACCCTTGTAAGGGAGGCCTCTTTGTCTGGATCAATGTCAAAAAGGTAAACTGTTGCTTGCAAAAAGGCCTTTATTTTTTTAACAGTTCTTATCTCCATTTTTAAAAAATATTATTGGCCTCCATTATTCATGTAATTATTTACTTACCTAACGAAAGTATAAACGATTATTGTACTTCCCCATTAATTATATATCTACCTCCAATGCAGAAGAGTTTTGTAAGAGAGCCTATAGCCTCATTCTAAAATAGAATCGATTCTACTTCGTACGTCGAGACATTAAGTACCGTATGTTGGCTGATTGCGGCCAATTACATTCTCGCCCTTGGCGGGGGCGAGAACCTCGCCAAACCCCTGTAATCTCGACTTTCTCGCCCCCGCCAAGGTCGTGAAGTGAGAATGTCGAGATTCCATTTTTAACAATCTCGCCATTCTCGTGTTTAGCGTGTCTGGCGGGGCGAAAATGTCGAGAAACTAGCTATTTCAATGCTTTCGCGACATTCTCGCCTTCGCCAAGGTCGCGAGGCGAGAATATCGAGATTACGCTTTATAAAATCTCGTTACTTAGTGTTTGGCTAACTTCTAGTCCCTGGCGAGAGTGAGAAAGACGATATCGTTCGCGATATTCTCGCCTCTGGCGGGGGCGAGAAAGACGCTATTGTTAGCGACATTCTCGCATTTGTCAGGGACGCAAACATCACTAAAAATATAGAAATCTGTACATTTTCTAGAGTTGCAAGAGTGTATGAGAGACGGAAAATGAATTTTTAAGTACATGTACCTAGATATAATATGTTTCGACTGCTTTCAATTAATATTGTCCTCGTCCTCGGCCACGCCAAGAATAACTAAGGGTAGGCTTACCAATGCTGACACAACCATAAACCATAACTGAACACACGACAATGCCGAAATTAAATGTCTGGCCAATTATGGAAGTCGATAGCGGCCATCTCTATTACTGCCTCGCTTCACTGCCTCTGGAAGCGGGAGGGACTGAGGCAGCGACCAAGATGCCGCCATCGGCTTCAGTCGACTTAGGGAGTATTTATACTCCGTTAATTGTTTTTGTATTGTACTTTGTTTGAAGGTTTTGGGCAATCCAGCGACATTTGAAGCTGAAAACGAATTCTTTGAGGAGTTGATGGCGAATGGTGTGTACTGTGTTCCCGGTAGATCCATGCGATGTGTGGAGCCGGGCTGGTTTCGTGTTATATTTACTGTTACCTGGGAAGAAATAACTGAGGGTAAGTGTAAGTGGAGATTTGAACTTTGTGGCTATTCCGCCAATTTAAATTGGTCATTTTAGGGGGTTTTCTTATTCTGGTAAGCCTATACCGGTAACCACGGGAACATTGGTGAGACATTTGAGCTTGCGATGTGCGTTTCAGAGGACGTCAATGTTCAGACTGGTTATTGTTCCAGGCACAATTATGTACCAGGCAAGGAACGGATTAAAACTGATATAGGCTCAATCGCTTAAAATGTGTTGGTGACCCCATATGTGAAATTCAAAATAATGGTCATTTTTCTATGTTTCCCCTTTATTTACATGTATATTTGAAAACTTATCTCCTTTTATATGTTGAAGTCTTTGGTCAATTCGTGCCCCTTTTCCTTGATTCCCTATAAATAGGTATAATTTTTAATTAGTTTCCAGAGTAGAATCCTAGAACTAGCTTCAATTTTGTTTTTGAAATTTTGATTAGAACGATCCCAGTTGATTTTTTTGTCTATCCCACCCTGGAAAGTCTTATAAAAATGTAAAATACAACTATCAGAAAACATTTTAAAAAATCAAGGGCGAACTTCTTAAATATGAGGCACTTTTTACTAGATCGCATTGAGCTCTTTACAATGGTACAAACTTGATGTGTCTTACATGAGTAGTTTTCTAGAAACATGCCTTGGAAATTGCAGAATTTTGTCAGGAATAGACAATGAAAGTTTTGCGACTTGTAACAAAATTATACGGTCCAATTTAACGGTTTGTAATTAGTATTTCGAATTATTTTTTCACCAACATATAGTTTGAATACCTAACATTTAATCCAAGCAATAAAAAAAATTGGTTCATCTTGAGCCCAAGGGATCCTGCAAGACCATAATGGTAAACCCAGCTCTGTGTAAGTTGATCTGTATGACACTGATATAACTGGACCACCGGTTCGATACACTGTGGTGTTTACTTATGTACATTTTAATAAATCATTGTAGCTGTTTACAATCTTTTACATGACGTATGTTCGCAAAATTTAGATGATACAAGATTGCATTTTTAACTTCACCAATTGAAAGTATATTTCCGTGTAACTCTGGATTGAATTATCCACTATGTAGGCACATTGTGCCAACTTAACCCGTATAGTTACATCGTAGATTCACAAAGCCGGAGCTCCCTCAGTATTTACTTATTTTTGGTTTAAAGCGGTTTATCGTACGTTTTGTGTGAGTCGGCAGCTTACCCTGCCAACTATTTAATGGCCAATCCTGGAAAGATATCATTATTCACCTCAAAGTCGTCCATAAACTTAATTTCTTAAGCTAATTTAAATGACCTTGAAATTGTGTCTTAAGTGGCAAAAGATGAATTTTTAACGTAAGGAACATTCAGAATGTCTCAGAAAACCAGCTTAATTTGTTTGCTTACATGCTATAATGTTGTCACAACAAGCAAAAAAGTTAGGATTGGTCATAAATGAAATTTGAGATGATTTAGTGTATTTTTGTGTCTGAAATAACCCTATTTGTTTTTTTTTTTTAAACTTTTCCATGTGTCCAAAAGTAAAATATGCTTCTTGTTGTTAACAGGTCTGAATCGAATCAGAGAAACCATACTTGCCAGAACTGGTAGAAAAAGGAAAGATCAAGCTACCTGGACTTCAGAAGACTTTGATGTTCCATCCTTTGTCCAAGCACCTCCCAAGCGAATTTTCATCCAATCCAACTTAATCGGACATCTTCAGAATGCTCAGTCAATCAACGGATATTCAGGAAATAATGTCCAAGAAACTTTTATCCCAACAATACAAGCATCGAAATCGTTGGACAATCTGCACCAATATAACAATTTTATATTAAACTCAAGATTGGAACCATCGGAATTGTCCGACGGGCGCAAGGACCGTGCCACTGAGGGGGGCGGTCCTTTGAGATACAGCGAATCCACTGAACAACAGGCGAATGGTAAACGACGTACCGGTAAGATTCACGTTTTTAAACAGAGACCATAGTCGGATCACAAACTGTGGTGCAATGTCAAGTGACTAGTGCTAGATCTCAAATTACCAGTGTTTCATCTTGACAAAAGCCTTTGGATTTTCACCCAAATGCCCGTGTATTTGATATCCAATGACCGCGGTGTTTTGGCTCGAATTCCTCGGGTTCGGCTCCACTGCCGGCGTTTGATATCAATTCCTTTACCAACTATAAAGCGAAGTGTATTGTGTTAGTTTGCTCTTCGCTGTATCCAGGCCTCATCATTTAGTGGTAAATGAGCTTCTAAAAATAAATATTTTTATTCTAGAAAAGTAATTATTTGCTTATGTCCACCGGGTTTTGTAGGACAGAGGGTCACTAAATTGGTGAGGGTTTTTTTTTTTACCAAGAAATTACCCCAAAACACCCATGGTTTCTTTAATAAACTTGTTCCAATGAAAACATACTTTTATTGTAGAAAATAGCTATCAATGCATTTATCCAGCAAATTTTTAATTTCCTTTTCAACTATGTTTTCCCCCAAATTATACCACCTATAGATCAGAAGTTCTTCCCACATATTGAAGGCATGGTACATTATAATATTCTATAGGTTTGAAAATTCAGATCGATACCTTGTTAAACTTGTTATTCTTCAGTCGAATGTCAAAGTGTTAGCATTCACTATAGCAAACACTATAGGTACGGTATTTAAAGAATGGAATTTGTATAGCCATGCCATGCCGAGTGATTAACTACAAGGAAAATCAACAAGAAGTCTTCAAACTTTCTCTCTCAATATAGCTCGTTTTTCAATCAAATTCCCCATACAACGGTTTGGATAGGCCTATTAAAAAGTAGCAGACTGCATTTCTGGTTGGTAATGACAACACTGTTAGAAACAATGATTCTTAGAGCGTTCTTTAGAAAACATGGAACCATCTATTTAGAAAACATGACCGTTCTTAGATTTTTTGGAGAAAGGGAGCAATACTTGGAGCAGTTACTGCGAGGGCTGCATACAGAGCCATAAAGGGTTCCACCAGAGCCATGACTGAAGAACCTTAAAGGGTTCCATTAGAGCCATACTTTTCCAAGAGTGTATGTGGAAGTATTAGGTGAAAGTAAAGCCTTTTGTGTGGTAGGTATACGGCTATGTTTCTGATCGGGGATATATGTACTTAACGTCAAAATAAGAATAAGTGTTTTAGTCTTATAGTAACATGGCCGACCAATCGACCATAGGTTCAAAGCACAGTTCGTTCATTTACTTATATTTGTTGATTGGTTTATAATTACGAATGCTTTATTTATGACAGGTGTCTTCGGTGTTTTCAAGAAATTCATTCGCAAGAGGCATGGTAAGAACAAGATGACTCTAGCGACGGCTACTGAAGCTTCCGGGCGGTCAAGAAGCGAAACTTGCCTGTATTATTAACAGAAGAGTTTGTTTCACCATGAATGGTCTGTTTAATTACAAGGAGAGTCGGTTTAACCATGAATTGTCTGTTTAATAAACAGGACAGTTGTTTTCACCATCAATGGTCTGTTTAATAAAGAGGACAGTTGTTTTCACCATGAATGGTCTGTTTAATAAAGAGGACAGTTGTTCTCACCATGAATGGTCTGTTTAATAAAGAGGACAGTTGTTTTCACCATGAATGGTCTGTTTAATAAAGAGGACAGTTGTTTTCACCATGAATGGTCTGTTTAATAAAGAGGGCAGTTGTTTTCCCCATAATTGGTCTGGAATCAAATCAACAAGATCGTGGTTGCTTTTAACAAGAATCGTCCACACTATATACAATTTCAACTTCCGTCTTCCTGAAACCATATCAACAACACGCTCGTTACTATTCGTTGTGTAGAGAAGCCAACAGCACACCATTCAAGTTTGCTTTGTCGGAAACAGACGTCTTGGACACTAGGACCTTGGGAAAATCAAGATTTTTTTTAAGGGAGCCTCATGTTGATCAAGTGCTCTTAAAACGAAATGAGTGAAACAACATGGAATCGGTGGGGTTAATTTTGTTTTGTGCCTAGCGGTTGTCCTCTGAATTTGGTTTCTTATCTCCCTCACCCTTTGGACGGGCGCTTTATCATTGGAGGAAAATGGCACTTAGATAGGCGTTAAACCTCAGGCTAAACGACTAAAAACATTTCATGTATTTTTGTCATCCTGCCCCGTTTCTGGCAACGCTATCTTCGTCTTAGAAGGTATAATCAACTTAGATGGCACTTTGAAAACATTTTAAAATGATATTTTCAAACCATACCATACCATGAATAATTTTTTTTTTTTTTTTTTTTGTCTTTTAGAAAGTGAAGTTTAACAGTATTTTCGTTATTTTGGAATAACACTTTCTTAGCCTGAACAGATTCTAGTTCAGAAAATTTTGCAGGCCGAAGCCCGTCCGGGAATCGAACCCACGACCCTCAGAGTAAGGCACCGAATCGCCAGCAGTAAATGCCGGCCACCTAG
>JARFOD010038874.1:0-10324 GCA_031763545.1 Mopalia muscosa | reverse complement strand
ATTGGGGTTTAATGTCGTACTCAAGGGTATTTCACTTATATGACGACCTGCCAGCCCAATGGGTGAAGGAAACCACCTTCGACACCACTGGCAACAAACAAAGACTGGCAACAAACAAAGACAGGCAACAACAGGATGCAATGCAGACACCACAAACAGATCAGCTTCCTGTTCCCTATTAGCTCTGAGAGCCCCAGGGCAACATGAAGCATCTTCCAACCACCCGCTCACTTATATGATGACGAATTGTCCACTTCACACTGTACCACCCCCGTGATTGCCAGAGCCATAACATGTAACTCGATCATATACCTGATGGTCGACAGGCAGACTCCATCAAAAGAAGGGTAAATCGCTACAAGCGACTAATGTTGGCTTTAAGCAAACATGCTTTCGAGTTGTTTGTTTGTTGGATTGATTTCATTTTAATGCCATCCTCAACGGCATATGACAACAGTTTGTCCATTTCACTGTCACACTCTTTCTTGCTTAAATATTGTAGAAAATAGAGGAAACCTTGTAAAAAAAAAACCCACATTGCCGGAGCCATTAAGTGAGGGGGTGTTTAAACCTCAATGAAACAAACATATACCAGATGGTGACATGACCGGCTTCAACCCAAGAACAGTACATCAAACTAGGATCAGGCCACAACACACATGTACTAGGCTTTGGTTTGATTATGATTTAACGTGGTACTCAAGGATATTTCACTTATATGATGACGGATTGTCCACTTCACACAGTTCCTTGCCTAATTATGGTAAAAAACCGAGAGGAAATCTCGTAAAAACCACTCCCGCAATTGCTGGAGCTTCATCTTGTGACCCACTCATATACCTGAGGGTCGATAGACAGACTCGATCCTATGAACCGTACATCCAAGTAGGCTTAGGAAAATTTTTTCAGATGGAATGTGTTATTGTATGAAGATTGTGTATTAAGTAATGTATAGATTAGAACAAACAATAAAATGATGGGTTTTTAAAGTTACTCACCGGCTTCCATGTTGCTGATGCATCAGTGAATAGGCTTCCATCAAACAATTCAGAAATATCTGCAACAGAAAAAATAACAATAAAAGTGATTACTGTAGTCAGAACTTTATTATCATTGTTTGATTGATTGGTGTTTTACGCTGTGCTTAAGGGTATTTCACTTATATGACCGTGGTGGATCCCAACAATAATTGACACTAGCACACATAAGATGTGAAGCGTTTCCATAATGTTGGAAATTTAATTATCCTCAAGTGCTAAGCAAAGACAGCATTTCTCTCTTCAAACAGACTGCCTTTAGCCTGAGGGTGAGGTTGAGGCCTGTGCTGTAATATTTACTCTGGTAGAACCTTCAAAACTTTGTGAGGTAACATAACATTTGCATTTTCCACTAGTTTGCTGATGTTTGAATTGCATAAATGTGCCTTTGCATAAAATAAAACAAAAATTGCTCTAAAATAAAATCTTCATTGATTATCGAATGACAAAATTGGTCAAAATCAATAGCAAAATGCATATTTAGATGAAGACTGTAAACAACTTGGGAAACCTATAAAACGATCCTCCTAAACTAAGTTTGTATAACCATGGGGAGACCCCGTTCTGTCCGTTCTTGCAAACATAACAGGCCTGCAAACTCAGATTTATCCTTATTGTAATATGCATTTAAGGACTATCTTAACATTAGATGTGATAAACAAAAGCTGTAAACTTACATCTTATGAAACAAACAATCTTGTTATTCAATTTTAAATTTCTTAGTCAAGTGGGGTTACAATTTTGTTTTTATTATTTCCTAACCAGCAAAAAAACACCTTAGTTAAGGATTAATTCAGCCATTCCTATACTTGGAAGTAAACAAAGGTTATGTAATAAAATTTGGTGGATCACCCCTCTGATTGCCGAAGTCACATCCTGGCCTTCCTGGGACTCACTTATATACCTGAGAGTTGACAGCCTCAAATCTGTGTTTGTTTGTTTGTTTGGTGTTTAACATCGTACTCAAGGGTATTTCACTTCTATGATGACGGACACAAATACAGAACATCACAAACAAATCTGCTTCCTGTTACCCTTTAGCTCGTGAACACCAGGGTGACAGACAGCAACCTCTTTTCTCTCCTCTTACGATGGACCGAGGAAGGCGAGGGAGTATTCTACAGGAACATGATCCACCCGCTCCCTCATGGGGTGCCTCAAATCTGTGAACGTTACATTGAAGTTGGAATAGTAAGTGGACACACAAACCATTAAAACATGGCAGTGGGCAATACACAAGGAAAAAGGGCTTATAATATGGTGGGAATGGGGTAGGGGCGTACTTATGTGTATATGGGGTTACATTACATGCCAAATCAAATTCTTAAACATTATGTTCAATTGTGTATTATTTTAGTAAGACACTGTTTTTTCAAACTAACAGGATCTGAATTAAGGTTGGTAGTGATAAAGCGCTCAGTACTGTATAACAAAATATACCTAACAACTAGGAAGTGTTTGATAAGACTATAGTTGTCATATCTCTTTACACTGGAACCTTATCAGTTCAATGTGTAAATCGTGCTGAACTAAATGTAATATATGTGAGTCACTGTCATACAGATCAATTCACTGGTCATTTACATGTAGATCAAATCTAAAATCTCAATGTGATTTACATGTATTTTTGGTTACTTTTAAGGTGATTTTACCCTGACAAACCGTTGCATAATCTTGTTTTTGGCAAACTGTATGTATCAGGCCGTCACAGCCCCAGTACATACTAGTGGCATTTTCATTAGCATACACCACTGTCAAATAAGTGAAATACCCTAAGCCACAACATAAAACTCAGATCAATCACTACAAATTATTTGAAATGCTGACAGCTGATATATTATTCAGTGCACATTCTACAAAAAATTATAAAAATGGTCCCATTGTGTTAGAGGCATGTCCAGATATTATAAGAAATATCTTAAAAATTTGAAATAAAGTAAACTCAGAGAACAGATTAAACCAACAACAACAAAATCATCCATCTCCAATCTTGACCGAAATATTCAAATGTTATCCCATGCTTCAGGAAGTGTTTAAAAACCATAGTTCTGAACACAGTTTACAAATGACCAATTAACTTATAATACATTTGCTCTTTAAAATATTTCCATACTTCACACCACCCCTGGAAAAATGTAATGTGCCCACTAATTTTCACATCAAAAATATCTCACCAGATTCTACATACAGTGAAGACGGTGCGAAACAAAATCTATAACACTATGGACTATAGGTTGAACTTTTATGTGATAAATTCATATTTTTTTCTGTTTGGCAACAACATTGGAGTGGGTTTTATTAAAATTATAATAAAACATTAAAAAATTTTTTTCCTTTTTTTTTCACCAGACAAAGGATTTCCAGGGGAGCTTATCACACCAGGTAATTTCCCTGATATATCTGTGTGTAACTCTTATGCAGGGCCTGATACATGCCCATTTCAACTCGTTTAACAGAGTTTGGGCACTACCAGTTTGGACAGCCTCTCCAGCCTCCCCCAATACACCTCACCCCCTACCCAAATTTTTTTTTGAGTGAAATATATTTTTCCTCCTTTCTAGATTTCCATACAAAACATGACATGAAATTAACCTGTTATTGTTCAAAACATAAGAAAACAATTAGCAAATGTGAAAAAAAAAAGGTAATTCTATCAATTCACAACAATCATCACATTCATCAGACTTTGAGCATGTAAGGGGATAGCTAATGAAGGGTGTCCAAACTTTTGCTCAGGACCAGGCCCTGCTATGGGTTTCCAAACAAAACCACCTACAATCTTGCAGGCAGCAAATAAAGGGCCTATCTGTCATGTAAGATATATGCAAATTTTTAGTTCTGGGTTAGGTTCAATGCTAAATTCAACCCTAAAACTAACCCTTATACTAACTCTAAATGACAACACGAAGCCTAACCCTAAATTAAACCTGACAGTGAACTCATGTGGTATCTTACATGACGGACTGACCTAATAAAGACCTAACTACAAATCTGCTCCTTGTTGACTCTACATTTCGCAATCAAGAAGGCTCCTCACAAGATAATAAATTTATGCATGTATGCCTTCTTGTATTAAATTCTTTATGTATGACAAGTAAAAAAATATCATTTTACTATTTTGGTTTTTTTTTAACACATTTGTCAAAAACTGTCCTTGTGTGCTAAAATAAAACAATACAGCATTTCTAGGTACATGTATGTGAAATTTGAGTTACATGTAGTGGGGACATCGACAAACAATCCTTAAGTTTCAAGTTTAACACAAACGGACACCTGACACTAATCCTGTCCTGAAAACCTGAATAGCATAGTAAAGCTGTCAATAATACATATCGTTTTATATTCAGTGAAAGCTGTTGACTGCTACATGTAGTTAACCCACACCACTTCCTACCTGTCACAATAGTGGTACTTCACTTGTCCTCACCTTTAGAGAAATTCATAAATTTAAACACATGGCACATGTATTGTTCTGTTGCACTTATTTTAAACTGAACTGGAAAGGTTACATGTATGTATCCTCCCTGGTGTACATGTATACAAGTGTTATTAAGGCAACTTTCATTTCACTTTGTTTTTCAAGACTGGTACTTAACTCTGTAAGTGTATCTCACCGAGCAAATTGTTTGTTTGTTTGATAGGGGGTTTAACGCTATACTTACGGTTATTTCACTCACATAACGACTTGCCAGCCCAATGGTTGAATAAAACCACCACTGGGGACCCGGGAGAGGCAATAAAGAAAAGACAGGATAAATAAAGGACAATCACAAGATGTAATAGTGTAATATCAGTGTCCAGTTGCCCCGTAGCTCAGCAAAATTGCAAACTTCCTGATAGAGTCACAGACAATATAAAAGTAGGCTTCAGCCTTCAATACCCCTCCCTTTTGAGAGAAAATGATCTCTGTTGTACAGGCATCTCCAAACAATTACTCAAGCTTGATACAAATAGCAGATCAAGTGTAGTCCAAAACATCCCCAACAGTTTGAAGAACACAATATTCACTATTCTGTGATCTAGTTGGATTTGTCTAATTACGGTTTTATTCTGTGCAATGTCAGTGGTATCAAACAAAGATGAAACATGACGAATACAAGATGCTAAAGAAAGAAGTCACAACAGAACAGTTGTGTGTTGACAATTAGCTCTGAGAGCACCAGAGCACCAGGGCCATAGATAGGGTCTAGAACCACCCGTTCAATACATTGGGGAAAGTGAAACATCCTGGGTTTCAAACAGGTTTAAGACAGTTAATCATGGCTGTTTTGCAAATAATAAACAAGTATACTACAGCCCTGCCTACCCTAAAAGAAATTTAAGTGCACAAAATTATTTTTTTAGGAGTATTGTCTTACCATTTTGTGTTAAAGCATAGTAGAGATGATTAATTTCTGTGTTTATTTTGATGGCCTTTTTGTGTATTTAACATTAATTATATGTACAAAATACTCCAGAATACACCGGATAGACAGGTCAGATACTAAGGGGATTAAGAAAGCTGGTCAGTGTATTCAGTTGTTTGGTATATTCATGAGTCAATATACTCCAGGGTTCACAAAGGAAGAGAAAATCCCGCTACACAATTTGGTTACAAGCTCACCATCACTAATCAACCCCATTCTCAGATACATGTACACAGCACGTTTAATAAACTCTCCCAGTCAAACTTATTTAATGTTAGACTAAACGTAACCCCAAGTTAGCAATATGAACCTTCAGTTCGTTTATATACAACCCAGATACGAAGGCCTCTATACTCAGATGTCAGTATTGAATTTCAGGTTGTATATTAATATGCCTCTGACACTGTTTTAATACATATAAATGATCAATTTGATACACTACATTGCTGAATCACAGTCTGATGGGAATGCTTTTTGAAGCAACCACAATTAACCTATTGTGGTTCGCGTTTTTTTTTTATACATCACTGTTCAGACAAGACACAGAAAACTACAATAGCCAGAGCTGTAAAATTGCTTAAAGTTTTCTCACATTTATAGAAAGGAATGTATTTGTTTTTTTCTTTCAATGCAATTCTCTATTTATAGAATATACACATATTAATACAGAAAACTATGTTATATTGTACTTTAATATAAAGTATATTTACTACAACAAAACAATTAACAATAAAGAATAAAATACAAAATACATATATATACATATACATATTGACAGTATAAAATCTAAGAGTTTAAAATTGGTGATAGTAAAACCATCTGCATGCACGCTTAAAAGACGATATATTTGGTAAAATGTTTTTATGAAGTTCATTTAAAAAAGTAGAATGTTCCTCTACTGTGCTAGTATGTCATATGCAGTATAGGCTGACCATGCCCATATTACAAATTGTATCGCAGCAGTTATCTAGTTAAGGATTCAATTTGCTGATTGTGCTGGTAAAAATTACTACTATATCATGTTTGTTTGATTGGGGTTTTACCTCATACTCTCTTTAATAAAATAATTGTTCCTCTACTGTGCTAAAGACAGTATGTTATATACTGCCCATAATCAGTTTGTTTGTTTGTTTGATTGGGGTTTTACGTCATACTCTCTTTAATAGAATAATTGTTCCTCTACTGTGCTAAAAACAGTATGTAATATACTGCCCATAATCAATAATAGAAAAATACTTGGCAGAAAGGTTGCAAAAGACCTCAAGTCACCCCTGCCTACCCTTGAAGAAATTTATGTGTAAAGAATTAGTTTTTATGAGTATTTCCTTTCTATGTTGTGTATATTTGTGTTCCAGCATAGTACAGTTTGTATTTACAGGGCCAATTGGCATATTTAACATAACTTATGCATACAAAATACTCCCGAATACGCCGGGTAGGCAGGTCTGTTACATGTCCTGCCCATTAAAGGGAAATGCAATGGGCTATTCAATTTGGACAGTCAGTGCTTAACGTAAATTGTTCACCATGTCCTAAAAAATAATAACACTTCATTAGCATAAATAATATGCACAGATTTCCATATCATTTTAACAATCTCTTCCTTTCTGGTAAGGCAAGTTGTGTGATCCCCTCAGTATATTTAATTATAGAAGCCTGAACATGGCTGGGGCTACGCGGACTATGAGGGATGACATAAGCTCCCCCATGCTTTGTACAGGCGAGATAAAAATGATCTTTTTCATTAAATCTGTGTCCAAATCTGCCAAAAAAGGTGCGAATTATTGCAGTGTTTTGGGGATTCAAAGGGAGGAGGGATTTATGTACAGGAGAATTTGAGATTAACTTTATCTTAACAAGCTTTTGATTGATTCATTTTGACTATAATGACCCTTTGTTCCTGCACAAACTTTGGGGACACCTACACTGTTTTCAGCACATATGGAATATGTCAAGTATATTGCTACATGTATATTTTGAAACTTGAAATATGAGTCAGGAAGAAAATAAAAAAGCTGTTCATACTGAGCGAGAGAAATATGAGCTGACCCCACCCATTTGCTCAGCGTGACACTTTGATATATCACTGAAAATATAATACCTGCAAACACCGAGTCAGCTGATCATGACTGGTTTAAATACTTGGATCAAAATATACAGGGGAACAGGGGTTGAGAGAAGTCCAGTTTAACTACCCTTAAAGGGATGTTAAAGCTGGAGAGTAGACTTAATATGAGACATCATTTGAATAAAAGGAAAATCATTTATTAAAAAAAAACTCAGACTGCTTTAAGTACCCTAAAAATTGGGACACTCTAATTTTAGGACAGTCCACAGAAATAACATGTAAGACCCAGTGTTGGTAAATAATATTTTTCTCTGTCCCAACTGCTGGAAGTTATAGGGTATGTGCTAAAGTATCATCAAATGTAAAGATGGGTGTTCAAAAATGAGACACTAAATTAAAAAAAATGAATAAAAAAGCTCAATATTTGGGTATTTTTTTTCTCAAAATATTTTAATAATAGTTTTTCAATATTTGGGTGTCTATGAATCCGGGAGGTACATGTAGAAATGTGGTTTATAGACTCTAAATATGAAATTGAGACTTTCTCTCAATGGTTTCTGTTTCAGTCATAGTGGCAACTCTGATCTGTGTTTTGTTTGTTTGTTTGATTAGGGTTTAACTTTGTACTCAAGGGTATTTCAATTATGTGATAAGAGGGTATTGCACTTTATATGATGACAGATTTTCCACTTCACACTGCTCCCTGCTTAATTACATGATTACATTGATTGAAAAAAAAAGAAAAAGAGACACCAGCGTGATTGAAGGATCCACATCGTGTGACTCACTCATATACCTTTGTTTAGAAAACAATCGTTCCCAAAGCCGATTGTAAACTATTGTATTTTCATTTATTATTATTATCTAGAAATAGATATAGTGTTTTGTTTATATGTTTTTATAACTCTTTCCTATCAGCATTGTATTTAGCTTAGATTAATAATGTTCATTTTTATGACAGTAACATCTGTATCAGTATGGTATTGATAAAAAGTTGAAAGCTAGCTGTGAAAGTTTTATCATTGTTTTTGGCAGATTGGATAAACAATCATGACCCAGTAAAAAGCAATTTTGTGTAACAATGCTTTAAACAATCACTAAGTGCACACAATGCTTGTGTTATGTTGTAAACAATCAGCAAAATACTACATTGTGATTGATAGATAGACTAAGTGTTTTATAACCAGGCTAGCCCTGTTCAAAATGGGAAACAGGGAATTTCACTTATATGACTGCTCTATTTCTAATACTTATTGACATTATGACAAGCATTTGATTTGAAGCATTTTTTCTATATTTGGTTTGTTTGTTTGAGGTTAAACGTCGTACTCACATTGTACACAGCCTTAGAACGGTGGAAAACCAAGAGAAAACCTGGTAAAAACCACTGCCGCGCTTGCCGGAACCACAACATGTGACTTGCTCATATACCTGATTGTTGACAGGTCAGCTTGATCCTGCGAATGGTAAATTGAAGCAAATTCAGTTTAGGCAGCACACTCGCTTCCACTAAGCCACTGTCGCAGACCTTGTAGTGCTAAATAAAAACTGTTAGTCTTTGCAGTCCAAACAAAGCACACCAAAGCCCCCCCCCCCCCCCTTTTGGGACTGCCAGAGCCACAACATGTGATTGGCTCATGTATCTGATGGTTGACAGCCTGTCAGGCGGACTCGATGTTACATTAGGACATGCTGATCATGATGATGCAGGTTACCTACATTTGTTTTAACAAAAATTAGGTCAATGAATAATTGAACAACAGGTTAACAATATGATTTATCTTTTACTGCTGTGCTGATGTGGTCTATACCCCAACAGTTACAGCTATTGATATTAACACAACTTAAAAATGAAACAAGTAAAATAATCTTTCTCTACACTGAAAATATAAAGTGAGGTGAGATTTTCTGTTGGAAATTTGATCGATTGATTGGTGTTTTACGATGTGCTTAAATGCTCTTAGCCAGAGGACACTGGAAAAATGAAGTTTCATCGATGCTTAAATTAGGCCAAAATGACAATGCTTCAAGGTATGCACATAAGGCCCTAAGAGTATGCTATACAACTTTAACAGTTTAAAGTTTTATACAAGAAGATATTGGTTGTATTGGGGTTGAACATCATAAACGTTTTGTCATACTCAAGGGTATTTCACTTATATAATGACGAATGGTTGACTACGATGGAAAACCGAGGAAACCTCATTAAAAACCACCCAAGAGATTACCAGAGCCACATCATATGATTCACTCATATACCTGATGGTCGACTGATGGACTCGATCCTGTGAACGATAAATTGGAGTAGAGAGAATATTGGAGAGTTACAAAAGATTTTCATTTAAATACTATTATTTGCCAGGTGTTTAAAGCTGTGCTCAAAATTATTTCACTAATAACATGAGTGTCATGGTTAGAACAGTTTATTTGCAGGGGAAAATTGGCCTAACTCACCAATGACAACATAGAGCTACACACAAGATTTTTTGTACATACATACAAGTAAGTAGGTGACTTGACCGGTTGACGACACTTGTGATTTTTGATGTTTTTTGTTTATTTGATTGGGGTTTTGTTTATTTGATAGGGATTGTATTTATTTGATTGGGGTTTTGTTTATGCGATTGAGCTTTTGTTTATTTGAAAGTGATTTTATTTGTTTCACTTATTTGATTGTTTTTTAATTTTTAATTCAAAGGGATTGTATTTATTTGCTTGGGGTTTTGTTTATTTGAAAGGGATTGTATTTATTTGATTGGGGTTTTGTTTATGCGATAAGGACGTATCTATTTGATAGGGATTGTATTTATTTG
>JARFOD010038863.1:0-10324 GCA_031763545.1 Mopalia muscosa | reverse complement strand
TTTGACAACCCCCCCCCCCCCCCCCCCACACACACACACACACTCACACGCCACCACCACCACCCACTAAAAAAAATAATGAATACAAAAACGATGTCAAGGCGGAACCACACAGTTTGAAAGAAAGTTGTTAATGACAGTAGGACTTTTATTACTTCTTATGCTTTTCAATTACCTAGATGATTAAATATACATGAGTGTGCTTAATCAGAAGGAGACAGTCAATTGGAGGCTATTGTCAAACAAAATGGGTGACCAAATACGAATGCGTTTTATGTTATTTGAGATTAAGATCCATAAATAAAATGCAATATGCTGACTATTTCTGGCATAGGATGTGTCGCTGTGAGATTATCTCGGAATCTAAACCGCTTTTCTAACATTCATTAATAAAACAACTTTTAAAGCTTTTTTAAAAATCCCACACACAGGTTATAAATCATTTTAACAAAATACGACTCTTCGAGTTCACTAGGTACGGCATACAATTACAGTACAAAAAATGGCTGATATTCATGAATGTGCTACAGAGCTGCAGTTTATGTAGGGCAGTATGCGTCCTGTATACGCATATCAATGGTCGAGTGATTGACGTGCAGAATTTGGTCACATGACCCTAGCTACCGGACTACTTTCCGCGGCCATTAAAGCCAGCCCATGCATGTCGTGCTTCTGATTAATGACAGCCTGACACTAACGCGTCCCAACAAATTCTATGTAGGTCAAGCCGAATAGTCAAACTGACATTGTTTCTGTCTATTTTATGGATGCCGCTGTGTGTTTAAGGTAGACGATCATCCACCTGAGTGTGTACATAACTGGGAATAATATATGTTGAGAGTATGTACAACCTGGTCGCATTAATATGAGTCAGCTTGGCCCACTTTTCATTGTCAACCGGAACATATCATTCATATATACAAGCAATTATAATACTATTTATAAGTCACACTAGATTCTGTGTATGATATTCCTCTGCGTCCGTTTACAGCAGACTTTCAATTGTTTAATTTGTGTAGGCTAAATATATATACAAAATATATATGTTATAGATTGATTTTCAGCCTCAAATTATTAGTGGCATTTCTGATTTTTGGAAAGTGGGAAAGTTGAAAAACATATCACGTTTAGGTGCTGTAGGCTACTCTTAATATTCCGAAATGAAGACTTGTTTAGTTTTACTAGCTAAGGTTACCCAATTGGTGAAATTGTTATCTCCGAACACAGGTCACTAGATGAGAACTAAGTAATAAACATTTATATGTAACGTATATAATTATGCAAGTAGCTAAAATGCTATTTATAACCTATATACAGTTTGTTTATCAATATGTTTCCGTGATACTGGAACGTCTTTGGTTGTCATTTATATATTATAAGCTCATCTTTAAACAGCATTTCATAATTCTGATATAATAAAAGAGAATACTCAGAATAGTACCAAAAAGTTGCATGACCAGACAATCGGCCGGAAGAAAGTCTATATACAATACACATGCCCATAAAAAGGCCCGAAGAAAGTTTATAATTGGCTAGCTATTATAATGAGAAATAACTGCTACAATGTTTATAATCTATGCTTGATAAATCTGTAATAAAGTAAGAGTTCTATCTTAAACCAGGAAGTGTCCACACATTGTGATGAACACAAACATCGGTTAAAACGCAGACAGGTCCGGTTTAACAGCCTATTAGTCACCACGTATGTCTAATGTAACGAAGCTCCTCATTGTTTTTTTATAAATGTTTTTTTTTTTTAATATATAAAATTAAATTGTTTTCTTAAAGTAAAAGTTTCGTAAAGAAAAATACAGCACAAAAAGATTATAATATAACTTTAACCAAAAAAAACCCCCAAAAAACCGCACCTATTTTAGATGTCGTTAAATGGTTGTAACTGTCTATACAGAACTTTATTCAGACTGCCACGTTTGAGGTTAAAGGGCAAACCATTGGTTACCACAACGCTATTATGGTCTTTCGTGGTACGTATAAGTTACCCTTGCCCAATAGATGACGTTTCTGGATCCAGGTATCCCTGAAATTGAAGGAGAAAGATTAGCTGAATGTTTTGGTCTTATCTTGTGCAATCAATTATGTTTTAAACAGGTGATAACGGACGAATAAAAGATCACCAGAGATCAATCAAATAGGACAAACTCTTGAGTGGTATTGTGACCATGGTTATGTCATCTTACAATTTGGGCTTCTTTTAATAAGTAACATAAAAAAGAGGAGTTATTGAGGTAGTAGAGCATCTAAGAGAGGAATTATTTTGGCAGTGGAGCACCAGATCAGGGAGTTATATAAGTAGTGCAGCACCAGAAAGAGGTGAATTTGAGGTAGTTTAGCACCAGTAAGATTTGAATTTTAGGTAGTGGAGCACCAAATAGAGGAGTTATTTAGGTAGTGGATGAACCCTGATCAAGTAAAAAAGTGAATGAGTTTTTTTTAGGTAGTGGAACACTGGATACAGTGATTTTTTAATGTAGATTAGCACCAATTAGAGTACTTACCTAGATGGTGGAGAGACAAACAGAGGAGTTATTTAGGTAGTGGAACAACAAATTGGCGACTTTTTTAGATAGTGGAACAACAAATTGACGACTTTTTAGGTAGTGGAAAACCAAATTGACAACTTTTTTAGGTAGTGGAACACCAAATTGACAACATTTTTAGGTAGTGGAGCACCACATAAGGGAATTATAAATGGAGCACCTAAGAGAGGAGTTATTTAGATAGTGGCACAATAAATACAGTGCTTTTTGGGTAGCTAAGAACCAATTAGAGGACTTACCTAGGCGGTGGAGTACCAAATACAGGAGTTTTTTTTAGATAGTGGAGCAGTTATTTAGGTAGTGGAGCACCAAATAGAGGGGTTATTTAGGTAGTGGAGCACCAAATAGAGGAGCTATTTAGGTAGTGGGGTACCAAATAGAGGAGTTATTTAGGTAGTGGAGCTCCAAATAAAGGAGTTCTTTAGGTAGTGGAGCACCAAATAGAAGAGCTATATAGGTAGTGTAGCATCAAATAGATGGGTTATTTAGGTAGTGGAGTATCAAATAGACGGGTTATTTAGGTAGTGGAGTATCAAATAGAGGGGTTATTTAGGTAGTGGAGTATCAAATAGAGGGGTTATTTAGGTAGTGGAGCCCCTAATAAAGAGGTGAAGCAGATTGTCATAACAGATCAGTTTATGGAGTCAGTGCACTTAGACTCAACTATAAGGCAGGCTTATATGCTTATCAATCCCTTGTATACTATATGTATTACTTTGTATACGCTTTATATTTTTATTGTCTCTTACCTTCAGTTGTATTTTTTTAAAGTGTTTCTTCCATTACATATTATACTGTAAAATACTGCTATCGTTGTTGTTATTTTACAATAAATATTTTAAATAAATAAAATCGCTGATTGTTTTAATTCTGGTTAGTGTCTACCCTAACACATCCAATAGAGGAGTTATTTAGGTAGTGGAACACCAAATACAGTTTTTAGGTAGTGGGACACCAAAGACAGTTTTTAGGAAGTGGAGCACCAAAAAGAGGACTTATTAAGTTAGTGGAACACCAATTAGAGAAGCTTTTTGAGATAGCACCAAATTTAGTTAGAGGTGCACCAAACAGAGCAGTTATTTAGGTAGTGGAGCACCAAATATAGGAGCTATTTAGGTAGTGGAGCACCACATAGTCGTTATTTAGGCAGTGGAGCACCAAATAGAGGAGTAATTTAGGTAGTGGAGCAACAAATAGAGAATCTTTTTAGATAGCAGAACACCAAATTGATGACTAATTCAGGAAGTGGAGCACCAAAAAAAGGATTTATTGAGGTAGAGGGGCACTGAAGAGAGGGGCTATTTAGGTAGCGGAGCACCAAAAAGAGGATTTATTGAGGTAGAGGAGCACCAAATAGAGGAGTATTTTTTTGGTAATGGAGCACCAAATAAAGGAGTTATTTAAGTAGTGGAGCACCAAATAGAGGAGTTATTTAGGTAGTGAAACACCAAATAGCGGAGTTATTTAGGTAGTGGAGCTCCAAATAGAGAAGTTATTTAGGTAGTGGAGCACCAAATAAAGAAGTTATTTAACTAGTGGAGCACCAAATAAAGGAGTTATTTAGGTAGTGGAGCACCAAATAAAGAATATTTTTTAGATAGCAGAACACCAAATTTATGACTAATTCAGGTAGTGGAGCACCAAAAAGGGGATTTATTGAGGTAGATGAGCACCGGATAGAGGAGTTATTTAAGTAGTGTAGCACCAAATAAAGGAGTTATTTAAGTAGTGGAGCACCTAGATGAGTTATTTAGGTAGTGAAACACCAAATAGAGGAGCTAAGTGTTTCTTCCATTACATATTATACTGTAAAATACTGCTATCGTTGTTGTTATTTTACAATAAATATTTTAAATAAATAAAATCGCTGATTGTTTTAATTCTGGTTAGTGTCTACCCTAACACATCCAATAGAGGAGTTATGTAAGTAGTGGAACACCAAATACAGTTTTTAGGTAGTGGGACACCAAATACAGTTTTTAGGAAGTGGAGCACCAAAAAGAGGACTTATTAAGGTAGTGGAACACCAATTAGAGAAGCTTTTTGAGATAGCACCAAATTGATGACTAATTTAGGTAGAGGTGCACCAAATATAGGAGCTATTTAGGTAGTGGAGCACCAAATAGAGGAGCTATTTAGGTAGTGGAGCGCCAAATAGTCGTTATTTAGGTAGTGGAGCACCAAATAGAGGACTTTAAGTAGTGGAGCACCAAATAGAGGAGTTATTTAGGGAGTGGAGCACCAAATAGAAGAGTTATTTAGGCAGTGGAGCACTAATTAGAGGAGTAATTTAAGTAGTGGAGCACCAAATAGAGGAATTATTTAGGTAGTGGAGCACTAAATAGAGAATCTTTTTAGATAGCAGAACACCAAATTGATGACTAATTCAGGGAGTGGAGCACCAAAAAAAGAATTTATTGAGGTAGAGGGGCACCAGAGGAGCTATTTAAGTAGTGGAGCACCAAATAGAGGAGTTATTTGGGTATTTGAGCACCAAATAGAGGAGTTATTTAGGTAGCTGAGCACCAAATAGAGGAGTTATTCAGGTAGCTGAGCACCAAATAAAGAATATTTTTTAGATAGCAGAACACCAAATTTATTACTAATTCAGGTAGTGGGGCACCAAAAAGAGACCGGATAGAGGAGTTATTTAAGTAGCGGATCACCAAATAAAGGAGTTATTTAAGTAGTGGAGAACCTAGAAGAGTTATTTAGGTAGTGAAACACAATTAGAGGAGCTATTTAGGTAGTGGAACACCAAATAGAGGAGCTATTTAGGTAGTGGAACACAAAATTGATGACTTATACAGGTAGTGAAGCACCACATAGAGCAGTTATTTAAGTAGCGGAGCACCCAATGAGCATTCCTGTGGACCTGTAACACTGAGTATTTTGAAAGTATTCTGTGTATACATCTTTTAAATGCTGAAAATATAAATAGTGAAAATATTATCAAGATAGTGCGTTTATTATTGTATCATTCTTTCTATGGATTATTGTTAGTTATAATACAAACTAATCATCCTGGGCTTATGTCCATATTTGAAATAAGGGTTTTGGGCTACGTCATTTTGGGCTCCCACTAATAGCATTGGGCTCATGTCCTACTTGGCTTAAGTGCTCCTAGGCCCACGTCCGCGGGGCCCCCCCCCCCCCCCCCCCCCGCAATACTGCCACACGTGTCTTTAGACCCTCAGATTTTAATGCATTGTTGTACAACCGCGAAAGATAAAATCAACATACGGTTTATATTCAATGTAAGATATAAAAAATATTAAAAAAATAATGATGTGCAAAAAGACAAAAGTTCGACTTTAAGCAAAAGGCCTAACGCCAAACATAAAAAAGATTATGCCAAGTATAACAGTTTTGCTCACAGCTATATTCCTACATAGAATATTTTAAGTCACATATAAAGCGGTTTTATACGACAAAGGTCAAATAACTTTAATGCTGCATTAACAGAAAACATTAAAAAAAAAAAATGAATGGCACATCTTCCAAAATACAGTCAATCATTAATATCGAATATAACGAGTATATATATATAGAGAGAGAGAGAGAAAGATTTACATGCTTTCATCGGGGGCCATGGCCCCTAAGCTTACAGGGGCAACAATCTACCAATGGACCTAAATGGGCTAAAATATTTAGCAAGTGTCTAATGGTTTACCAGGGGCCTGGATTTAACCATCCTAGGTTGTCCGAGCGATTGTTTCCTTGCTGAAATCAACACCTTGCTGTCGGTTTCCTTGGTAACCAGACACAAAAAGCTATCCGCATCCCTTTGCATGTTGTATGCAGAGACATGGTTTAGCCTGCAGCCCAGCTATCGATCTGTCTAGGGATGATGTAACACTGAACCAAAATAAGACCCCACCTGTCCGTTAAGAACCTTAAGCACAACGATACACGCTTTATAGCCCTTATACCACTCAAACCTAGTTTATTATGCAAACAGGGAATTGGACGAGATTGCACAAATAACATTGGGTGAGTGATAAGTGCTGACGGTTCAGCGTTTAGATTTGTATAGATGTATTGAGTAAACCCAAGACGATTAGACACAGATAAACAATACACAAATGTGTTTCTGGTGTGACTATGGCGACAGACGATTCCTTCTCGACAGCCCTGTAACTAAGGGGAGGGGTCAAGTGTGGTGGTTTCCTGGATCGATGGTGACGTAACAGCTGTCGGGCTGGCGCGAGACTTTAAAGCAACATAGAGTCATTCTTAGCAGTCGTGTTATTAAACGAAATCTGAACATCAACTTCATCACGTCTCAATGTTTGGATAGGTTTGGCGTTGCTTTATCGATTCGTTGTGTGGTATTTAAGCCGGTGTCATGTCGTATCTTTTAAGTGTGATATATAAACCGTCATCGCGTCTCAACGTTTTTAGTGTGTGATATATTTATAAGCCATCATCGCGGCTTATGGTGAGTGATATTTAAGCCATCATTACGTCAGAGTTAACGTTTTAGTATGTGATATCTAAACCGTCGCCACGTTTCAACGTTTCCGTGTGTGATATCTATACCGCCATCGCATATCAATATTTCGGTGTATGATATCTAATAAAACGCCATCGCATCTCGAAATAAGGCGCACCATTGGCTTTATTATTATTTTATCTAGGTAAAATGTCACGTGACGTTAGAGATATTACCTTGGCTGACTGCCTGTAAATGACAAATAACGCGAGAAAGTCAGTGAAAAGCCAATCGTGCACTTTATTCCGCTTCTCAACGTTTCGGTGTGTGTGATATCTAAACCGTGCTCACGTCTCAACGTTTCAGTGTGTGGTGTCTTAAGCTAGGGACACACGGGAGATTATAATCGCCCGATCGCGGTGATATGATCTGACTTTGTCAGCGAAAGTTATCGGCCGACTTGAGCGCACACACATGGCGAATGACCCAGAGACCCGGCGTATTTTTTACCTTAAAAAAAGCAACATCGGTCACGTGATTTGTTTAATATGGCAAGATTAAAACGGCAATATATTTACTCATCAAAAAAGATTAAGAAGTAGACTCCGACAGCAGAACAGAAGTATTTGGAAAATAATTTCGCCCAGACTTCATTCGTGTCCGTTGCCATTTTGTGTGTCAGGTGAGGAGAATTCCAACTTGGATTGGTTTAACAGCATTGATTCGCATGGGCACACGGGCGATCAGTCGCTGGCGATTAAAAAAACGTCCGATATATAAATTTCAAACATGTTTGGTCCGAGCGACTGGTCGGCCGACCGGCTTCGGCGATGATAATCGCCTTCGCCGGTCTGAACTATGAACACACGTGGCGATTTTTCCACCCCCGCGATCGGGCGATTATAATCGCCCGTGTGTTCCCCGCATAAACCGTGATTGCGTCTCAACATTTCGGTGGGTGATATTCGGTGCACGCTTCGTGACAACTTTGATTTTACTTGTGTTGATGCGCCGCAGTTGAGCAAATATAATGTCGTGTATATGGTGTACTGGATTGTGATGTGTGGTTACAAAATGGCCAGCCGTAAATACCGGTGGCCTATACCACTTGTCGGACTAATGGTGTCATTCCGATACAACGAAAATATTACAGATATAATACAGTATATAAAGGTAATGGGCTGTTATCAGTCCCTGTTGTCAACTACAGCGTGTGTTTCTGGCATGTATGTTTTTTCCAGCTCAACTGGGACAACTTGTTTACCACAGCCTCCAAACACGTTAACTGCCCTAGTAAATAGATACAGTAGTATAACATACACTATTGAGGCGGATATGAATATAAATAAAAATATCTACATGCACGATGCCATATTCTGATGACAATTGAAAACCATGACAATCTTTGAAACAAAGATTTGAAATGAATTTGTAGATGCAGATGCTTGGATATATTTGCAAGAGCCAGATATAATGACATTTTAGTGAAAAATCTGATTTTCAGTCAACTGCATTGAAACATTAACATTTTAAGAATTTATCGTTGAATCACAGTGACATACAACTTATGCAAATGAAAGAATGAACTCAAACAGGATGCTTTACCGGAGAGATATGTCGCCGTTAAAAAATCGATAACATTCAGGGGCCGGTTGCTCGAAAGAGTATTAGTCGCTAACACCAGATTAAATCGCTAATACCGAGTTAGAGATAGGCCTTCAACATGGCGTGACGTCATCTAATAGAGGCTTAAATTTAATAGTGCTTCGAGCAACCGGGCCCAGTTTAGTAATTTGAGTTTGGAATTTTAAAAAGAACGAAGCGCATTGAGGCTTCTTTCGAATGTGTAATTACAGTACATCTGAAGACTTCTTGTCGAATTGTCTATCACCTCAAACGTACTTGAAGTGGTTTTCATGTCTATGGTATTATCAACACTCTAAGTCAACAAAGACTAAAGAATTTTTAGGAATATACCTCGGTAGTGAACAAACATAAGCAGGTTGAGAGTGAATGCTCGATTGTCTCATGCCTCTTATCTTCATGGGAAATACAAATAGTGAAATAGAAGCCCTGTACTTTTATTTATTGGAACATTATATTACCTGACATTAAGTAGGTCAGTAACATGCTATGAACAAACACACCATGCGGAGATTTGAAAGCTGTAAATAAATTGATTCAAATTTATATCGTCCTACTGTTCAGCTGTAATACCACATTTTCTGATATACAATATCACATATTAAACTTCAATAAAACTAGTTTATGAATCGGTTATATATCAACTTGTGGCTTATTTGATCAACCTTACAACACAACTGCATACTGTGTCTCTGGATTTGGTTGAAGTCGCACTGCAAAAGGTATAATCATGAGTGGATGTAAAAAAACAGGTGCTGCAGGGGCATAGATTATTTTTTTATAAAAAGATTTTAGCAATGAAGTAATTTAGTCATATTTCATTTGTTCGTTTAGCAAATATCATCTTTTTACAAGCTAAAATTATTAACAAGGCGGTTGATTCACAAACGTCACATTCACAGTCTTGCTTCACCTGACGGCAAATCACTTTGGTCATTCGGATGAATTTTAATGGGGCTGTGATTACTTGGTTGAATTGAGCATGGCGACACAATATATCTTTAGCACTGGGGACCAATGAGTTGTTCAAGGTAAATCACCAAATTCTTTGTCCATGTTTCGAACTAGGGTTTCGGTGTGACGCTGTGTCGTTTCGATGTCTTCTAACAATTAAGTAGAAATGCATCGTCCAAATTTATTCAGTCATCGAAGCTAGCAATAGAATTTTCTTGATTTCGCTTGGTGTATTTCGCTCACAGGCGTCATTAAGGGGATATATATCTGCGGAAACTGCCTGAAATATTGCGCTAACTCCCATCGTCCCAAACACTGACACATAAAACGGTATAATCCCATTAGCTAACCCTTCCACTGTGCTACCTCCCCTTGTCCCAAACACTGGACACGTAAAATGGCATTATCTACATGAATCACCAATTGTCAAATTGTCTCAGAATTGTACAATCGCATTTGTATTGGGTCAGTTTGAGTTGAAAATTATAACTTAACAAATAAATAATGCCTTGTAGTTTTCCTTTCCACTCTCAAAGTATCTTTTTAATAGTTCCATGTTTTTCTCATCACATGCAGCCACACTTCGCATGACCTTAATTGAAAAAGAAATCAGACTGCATGGAAATTTCATTAAAATCATCTCTGCATAACTGCACGTTATTCGTGTAAAAAGGTGTATGGATAAGTTCTCATTAAGGGTATAACCCATCAGGGGGGGGGGGGGGGGGGGGGG
>JARFOD010038852.1:0-10325 GCA_031763545.1 Mopalia muscosa | reverse complement strand
ACTAGATGTTACAAAAAAAGATGCAGGAGTCCATTGCCCAATGACTCGACCATAGTAATCCTCAGCTGTGCATCGTCGGCAATGTAGGCCTACATAAGCGAATTGTTAAGCAAACATAGGTGCGCCATCTTTGTATTCTTTTACTGAAAGAGACGATCGATTTATTCACACCTTAATTCACCTGCTGCACAATTTATTATTTCTGACGCAACCTGTATGTCGTTCATCGCAATAGAAAAACAAAACAAAAATCGTGGAGCAGATGGAATAATCTGCGGAAGAATGAACGAACAGTAGCATTTTAAAGGCTTCCCCTCCCGGCCAGACAATGGTAGTTGGGTTCAACAAAAAACCAAAACAAACAAACTGATGAACAAAGACGTACACATCAGTTTAGCTAGTCAAAACTTAAAACATACAAAATGTAAAAATAATCGTTGTACGGTCTGTTTGCAATGGCTTTGTAAATCTCCTCAGATGAAACAGTTAATTCATTGTCTACCATCTGTACCATCAATGCTCTCATTAGAATACCAGGTTCTCTTTTTATCAATTGGTGTCATTTAACTATAACAGTTCAAAAGACTTTTCACTCAGACTTTTCAATAGGATTTACAGCGTAAACAGAAACGAGAGCCCTTGAAACAGCAGATTTATTATAACAGAGGAATAAAGAATCTCGGTGCCAATAATTTCGCCAATAAACCAACCAGCAGTCGGATTTTGAGCTACTTATAGTTTAAATAGTGTTCCAATCCACAGAGGATGTAAGCAATATCGACTGATTTTTAATTTACTGGACATTTATTAAAAGTTGCATTATAAATAAGCTTCTGTATTCAATGGAGGTCTATTTTTTGTACAGCGTTATTTGAAAAAAGACTGATCTCTACTTAAGATTGAATCGGAAACGTTGATTTGAAGTTTGATGGACGCCTACGTCGGATTTCTTGAAATATGGTTTAATTTGTAGACATAGACATATTTATTCCCCATAGTACATACAAATAAATAAATAAAAGCAGTGTACATATATATAGTACATATCATGGCGAAATAAAGCACCATAGGGCTTGTTCTACCCCATTATTTAATATAATGAATGGATCAATTTGATATGGTATATACATTTGTTAGTTTAATACTTAATTGGCGATTGTATACGTGGTGGCTAGCAGGAATTGTATTTTAAATTTTAAACAAATAAAAGGTGGCAACTGATATTGAATTGTAGCTTTACTGTGGGATGGAATTCAGTAAGTAAGTTTTTAGTCTAGATTTAAACAGGGATGTCGATTCAACAATACGAATATGGGTTGATAAAAAGATTAAGTAACTTGTTTTAACTATAATGTCGCTCATTATCCCATTGGCATATTATGTCGTCACGAACAGGATGAAGACAATACCACACAACACAGGTTTTGTGAATTTTGGAAACGCATTGGTCTTGAATAAACTACATTTCTCTTTATGGTTATTCAGCTTTTTCGCCCGTTAGATACCAAACACAAAAACACGCAACAAAAATAATGTGGGCCATCGATATTCAGTTTTGAATGCGCTACAGACTGTGAACTTCCACTAATCCACGCTCGATGAACTGGTCACCATCTAAAGTTAACTATGCAAGTTGTGTATAAAGGGCGATGCCGTTGACCTGTTTTATTCCCTTTCTATTTGAGACGAAAATGGACACGCTAATAATTTAAATAAGTAAGTAAAGATAACGCCACTTGACCACAGGACGTCTCGATACAAAGATACTGTGCTGGTAGTTCTCCCTAAAATGTAGCGATCTCACTCTGATCGACTATTACTGTATCCGACTCATACTGGAACACATCCGAGTTTCGGAATTTCAGTCAATTTTAATTGTCGATTAAATTGTTTTAAATTTATTGGTGGAAAGCCATTAGCCATACGGTACAAATACATCCCCGATCAACATTGTTTTTTTAACATTCTATTTAATATTATATGCCTAACTACTCTCTGCCCAATTTGAAAAAGAAAATAGATATAAATAATGTAAAATATATTTTGGTTTATTCTAAGTACCAATGATTGTGAAGACGTGGCGAAGGTTTCGAACTGATTTGTCAACTTTTAAAATATTTTACTCTTCACACGTTTACAGGTATAACAGAGTGAGACGCTGATTAACAGACGTATTAAGGTATACGTACCCTCAACATACAGCATTGCTCTGCTGATAAAACTCCTGTGTGTCCAAAAAATATATTTTGCCCTTTGTTTATCGACAAAAGCAAATTGTTTTTCTTGTATCTGGCGATCCAATATTTTCCCTTATCTATGTTAACGACTTTCATGTTCCATTGTCTGCACACAACCAACACTAATTATCATGGACAGAAAGACATCCGTGTTCCATTGTCTGCACACAACTAACAATCATTCCCATGGACAGAAACTATGCCGACGGCAAGGATTCAAATCTACCAGCGAATTGGTTGTTCTTACAAAGCTATACGTTTACTGGTTGACTAGATAAAGCAACAATGCATCTAACAATTCGAGAGAGAACCATCCATACCGGTATAGTGTATCACTGCAGACGATTCGCCCAACATTTACCCATTAAACTTTAATTCAGCGCCATTTAATTCATAGTTAGATTTCCAAGATTAACAAAATTTGCTGTAATTAAAATTTCTGTTGATATGACATCAGGCCTAGTTTATTATGAATGCATCCTTTAAAATTGCATTACTGATCGGTACATTTGCTCCTCAGTTTCAAACAGAAATCGACTCCGAAGGGGTTGGGAGTTCAGTGCCATTGTGAACAGTGTGATAGACGCCACAGTCTCCAAGTATATGGCACAAAGCTATGGAGAAAATAAGCTATTTTGGGGCTTGTTTAACGTTGGCTGTTTGACTATATATCTCAAGGCGGTATTGGTGTCTTACAATAGCAGCGTACTGTGTTGCAGTAAACAACAACTTCGGGGGCTTCGATGTAGTTTTACAGGGACTGCTGCTGCTGAACAGTCAATACAACGGCCATGCCAAGGACTTTAGCTTTAGTATCTAAGCAAAACGTTTAGTTCTCTGGACAACATAACCAGCATTTCAAACATAACTGAATTCGGCTGTTGGGACCTCTTTTCGATACACGGATTGAAGCATACAACAGGAAGTTCAAATGAAACTGTTTGATGCTCTTGATATATTTGAGAATTCCTTAGATGATTATTCATCTCATGACTAATTCCTAAACACCGATTTATCCGACGACAGCTGCTCAGTGTGACAAACTTCTAGGAAGTTCTTCTCAGCTTGACATTTTCATTGGAGGTTTTGTTGAGTTCTCGTCGTCGGTTGAGAAGTTATCCTAAATTACATGAATAAAAAACGTATAAAATCTTAGTAAACTGTCTGACGTCAGCTTTTTCTTCGTTTATTAATGGGTGACCAGAGAGCATAGTCTACAACTCTATTTCTGAATAAATGATGGGAACAAAGATTTTGGCTTGTATAAAGAACACTAAATTTATTTGAACAGAAATGATTGCGCTTTGAGCAATTATGCATGTCATAATGTGTGAAGCTTAAATACACTTTGGAATACAAACAAGTATAAAGATGCAACAATAACTTTGATACTTATTTCAAATTGATGTATTTTTGGCAGGGAATCATACAGTGCAATTTTTTGGCGCTTTATATCAACGTCATGTAATTTAATTCTCTTAAGGAACTAAATCATTTGGTGTTTTAGTAACACTAAAACACCAAATAAATCAGTTTATAACGGCGAATGGCCATTAACTAAAATAGGTGTTTTTATTAAAAAAAGTTTTGTTGGTCTGTCTAACTTGAGCAAGTTGCCATGTAGATTCAGTCGAAATCTGAAGCGTTTGAAAGATGTGTTTTACGATTAGGTATCAATTTATTCTTCATTTGATGTAACGATAGACTATTGTACTGGTTATATGGCTTGGTAAGATAGTATGTGTAGTACTCATGCCTAATCCATTCATTGGCTAATGCCTCAACATCCGACAACGAGGAGCTATTCCATTAATCTCTAACACGTTGTCATTGATCTTGTTAAGAATCTCACCTAAAAACTAAATTAAAGGGTCGCTATAATTTGGAATTGAGTTTGTCATTATCATAAAATTTAAATGCGTAGCCCCAAGAAAGGATCTAAAACCTGTAAACCATTTAAAGCTCAAGGGTGTCAGCAACACCGATAACTAATAACTGTGTCAAATATATTTTGTTTAATTTGAATGACATTAATTTAATTCAGTTAAATGATAGATCCAAAAATAAAATTATTTTGGCTGACACATTGCCCAGGAAAACTGCTGATCACTTTTAATAAAGCCAAACTTGTCAGCAAGACGAGTTGACGGCACGTTACCAGGGAGTATACTTATGTATGGCGTTAAGCCACTCGCAAGCGTTGCCTCAATTAAACAGTAAATCAAAATTGAAGCTAATCCCGTCCGACGATATTCTGGCTTCACATAACCATTTCCTATAGCGCATTGTTCGTAACAAACTGTATGTGCAACCGGGTTTTCCGAATCATTCTCAAAAATTCCAACTGTTGGACACATTTTTATGATCTTCTCGAAGTAACGTTCAGTGATGTCACCCATACTGCTGGGCCACACCGAATTAACGACTGATGCATGGACCGGCTGAAGAGGTTGAATACGGAAACCTTCGGGGAGCGTGGGTCTGAAATGAAAATATCAGGAGGAAAATTAATGTTTGTTGGTGTATTTGTTGTAATTTTGTTTGTATGCGGCATCTGGTGCTGTTATTTCTTGTTATCCATCAAACATACAGCTGTTGATAACAGTAATACCCCCTTGAAATATCACTTTAAACTTTTGCAAAAAACACCCAAGTCACTTGAAATCAAGACTTTCTTTTCTTCTGTCCCACACTTGCGTTAAATTTGAGACAACGGATTGGCCATTCCAATTCGTAACTGGTAAACAAGGACACAACTGACTGTTCTGATCGTGTATAGGCTGCTGCTCAACAGGTGACTGTTTATTAAGATATGATTTCAACCAGATTCAGTAGTAAGCAAAAATACTTAAAGTAAAGTGGATTTTTAGCATGTAATAGAGGCTAATTCCATGATTTGCAGATCTGTAATTGTCTGTACTATTTCTATTAAATCAAGCATATTAATACAATTTGATGAACCGGATTGGCTGTTCTACGTCTCAGCCATACAGTACAAGTATATCCCCGATATATAGCTCATATTATTAAAAAAAAAAAAAAACGCTTAGCTGCAGGCTATAGCAAATATGAAATATCGACACCTCATTTCCACTAAGACATGTGTGTTTGGTTGAGATGAGACTTTTAAATTACACACCTGTAGGAAACCCTATTCTAATCGTAAAAACCTGGTTAAGCACCTCATCCTTACTTTGCAGGTAGTCTATCCTTGCTGGGTAAGTAATAGATATTTGCAATTTCTGACTCCAGTTCTGCTGTGAAACCTTGTGATTGAGCCTGATCCGTTATAGGTTTCCATATGGAACGATGAGCGTCTGAAAGAGCAACGGTTACCCTGTATAAATAATTGTATTTGGCTTTGGGCATGGATTCTGCAAAACCGATAGTTGATGAATTTATATTCAACAACAATATTTTTTAATAAATTCTTGATGGGTGGGGCTACTCTCTAAATTGAAAAGAGAGAAAGGTACAATATATAGATTTAAAGCAAGCAATTTTGATCAATAGAGGATTTATTTAATTGACTCAAAACAAATTGTTCCATTATGGATGCATGTGCACAGACAAAAATTGACCATCTAGCCTTGGAAATTTTTTCTTGTCCAATATTTTACTTTACTTGTCAAGATTTTATTTTCTTGGCAAGGTTTTTATTTATCCATGACCCACGTGACCAATCCACGATTAACGTGACCAATCCAAGGTTCCAAAATTTTGTTTTTCTTGCCAACATTTTGTTTTTCTTCGCCAACATTTTAGTTTTCTTCGCCAACATTTTATTTTTCTTCGCCAAAATTTTATTTTTCTTGCCAATATTTTCTTTTTCATTTCCTAGATTCTATTTTTCTTGTCTAAGATTTTATTTTTCTTGGCCAAGATGTTTTTTGCGATCCAAGACTCACGTGACCGATCCAAGATTCAGGCGACGGTCAATTGTAATATGAAGGTACAGTGCACTATTAAACGACGATTTCAGTAAGTCTTGAATCGAAAAATTAAATCTTGGGCATGAAAAATAAAATCTTTGACAAGATAAATAAAATCATGGACATCATAAATAGAATCATGGACAAGAAAAATACAATCTTGGACAAGAAATATAAAATCGTGGGCAAGTAAAAAAAATGTTTTATATAAAAATTACTCGTTGTCTGATAGAATTAATAAATCTTGTATAATGTTATAACAAAGTATACAGTCTGGAGTTAAATTTATAATTTGTTTCGGCTTTTGCGTGCCATGAGTTAATAGCAGCTTGTCCATGCACTTACCGGCAAAATCTATTGGTTTTTTGTCTCCAAAAACGTTCAACTCTTTCAGAATATTGCTAGCCTTGTCAGCAGTAAACGCAAATAGCATGTTTGTGTGAGGCTTTGCTGGAAACTAAAACAAAATATAAACAAATGGACAGTTGCATTAAGGATCAGATCTGACAGAGAGATTGGTGTACAGGATGGTTTAATTGATTTGGATTAAACGTCCTACTCAATAGGAAGAAAGATTTTAGATACAAAGGGAAAATCTGGGATGGAACATCTGAAAACTCACCAAATGGGGGAGCAACATCGTGCACCTGATGGTCGACAGACGAAGTCAAAACCGTGGGCGGTACTTTAAAATAGAGTAGTACGCTAGCAATGAGCAGCGGGCTAAGTATTCTAAAGGGTTCGGCTGGTTAATTAAATATATTCTGATTGCGATCGTGCCGTTAAGAAAAATTAAAATTAAATAAATTATATCTTCTCCAGCGTATCAACATGCAAGACAGGTGCGTTTGGTTTAGAACCACTTTTCTGTTCGTGGTCATGTTTTACCCCATAAGTTAAAATCGTTTGACAAGCGAAAATATCGGAACACAAACTTTTGAATTGTTTCTTCTTGGGAAGCAATAAGATTTATAAAGAACCTATGGACGGTTTAATCCTGTTGTCATCAATTCGTTGTGATAAATTCTGTGAAATCGGAGGGCAAATTCTTTTTTCTCTCATTAATCTTTTAGTTTGCTAGCAGCTGTCAAAATGTCAATTTTATCTGGTGTTATTGGACTTACTGCAGGATCAAAAAATAATCATACTTACTAAGTCCATATTAACAAAGTGAGGATTAAAATAACATAGATAATGATTTTAATAAAGAAACAAGGCGGTGAAAGCATACAAGTTTACGCCATGTACAATATGTTGTACGATTTGGCAACAATGACTGATTCCACCAGTGCATAGGATGGGTGTACTGTTTGTATCACTCGATTTCAAGAGAACGAAAGTCTTTAAATCAAGGGACACAACAATTATGCTATCAGTAAATTCTGTGCAGATATTAAATAAGCCTCGAAAATAATTGGTGGGGCCATATCAGACTTGTCTGCATATACTAAGTGATTTTAAAATAGCGATAAACAGTCATTGTAAATCTCAAGGAAGCTTTGTGAGATGAAAATGAACATCCTTCAGATCTGAGATATTACATATTCATCAGGCCTTTCACCACATGCCGAACCATCGTGACAGAGAACAAAGGCAGGTTAAAAAATAAACTTGCATTGAACATGGATTGGTTGAACTAATTGGGCGATAATAAAACACAGTGAGCTTGTTTCAATTTAATTGCAATCTCATTGGGGTAATTAAGTTTCCACAATTGACAGAGATAGAGCGAGAGTACAGAAATGCATATAGACAAAACAGTAGTCGTACGCACGTTATTTTGTTCTGCAGATGGAGATATAAATATAGCGCCGACGTTAGGCCACTGATCCACCCAGATCGGTTCGGTGTTTGCCTCCAGACGATTGATAGTGTGCAAGGCCCCATATATCTGAAATTAATAAGATCATATTTATCTAATTAAATGTTTAGATAATTCGATGGATGTAGGACACCATAGCATTGTGGTGTACTCCATTTTTACAGTTGATATTTGATATCTCACCTGTAATTCTTTCATCCAGCAACAATGTTGCTAAAACGTTTTATTTTGGTCGTCAAGGAATTGTGTGGACTACAAGTTATGTTGCTCGTTTTGTATAACGTTATATTAACTAGTAGAAACTAATAAACAAATTTCATCCTAGGTTTGCGGTGCAGTAATGTTGTTATTTGGTTACTCTGCAACATTATCATTCTGGAAACTTGTTCTTGTACTTTTTAAGGCAGAATAAAATTTTACTCACTGGAAGCGTTTCGGGAAAATGGGGCTTTATTAACTGTAAAAGCTCCGTAATATATTTGTGGCTGAGTCGAACGACCATCTTTTCCTTTACTCACTTTATTGGCTGAGCAGATAACTGAAAAATCAAACAAAACAGTTTTGTTTATATCCACATCAGTTATATAATTGGCTAAAGCGATATTTCGTGACGGACAGCTAAAAACTTAACGAATGAGAATTCTCATATGGGCGAAAATAAAAGAGTTGGTATCCACCGATGTCAATATAATCTGATCAATTGTGATTTCGCCATCTGATCAATTGTGACTTCAGCCATCTGATCAATTGTGACTTCAGCCATCTTATAAATTGTGACTTGAGCGATCAGATCAATTGTGTTTTCAGCCATGTGATCAATTGTGACTTCAGCCGTCTGATGAATTGTGACTTCAGCCATCTGATCAATTGTGACTTCAGCCATGTGACCAATTGTGACTTCAGCCGTGTGACCAATTGTGACTTCAGCCATCTTATCAATTGTGACTTCAGCCATCTGATCAATTTTGACTTCAGCCATCTGATCAATTTTGACTTCAGCCATGTGATCATTTGCGATTTCAGTCATTTGATCAATTGCGACTTTGGTCATCTAATCCACTGTGACTCTAGTCATTTGACCAAATGTGACTTCAGCGGATTTTCAACACTCTAAGCGCTTTTTTTTAAAATTATTATCGATTTACTTTGTATTCATGGTTACTTGACTCTTCTACATGTCAGCCAACGGATGGAATAAACAAACTTGTGCCTTCATTGACATCAAACAACCAAACCATTTGACAAATACAATCAAAAGATGAAAAAAACATCACCATTGTTCTTCTTTTCGTCACCCTTAAACTTCGACAGTATAGTGCAACATCGACCTCCTTCCGACTATTCGCTTCCGATCATCGGCAATATAAAGACTTTCCATGGCACTTGAAGAGATTCCTGATTATTTCTGTACTTGGTTTCGGTCTAACTTGAACCGATTAAGATACAATAACGTGTTCTGTTATCAAAACCATCGTAATGGCGAATTCAAGTCAAATTAAATGCTTAATTAATATAATTTTAAGCTATTGTGAAAAGTAGATAAATGCGCGTTAAATTAATAAAGTTTTAGTAGGACTTATAACGACGAGATTGTAAATCTGCCTGATTTTAATCAAATTGGCTTGCACAAAAAATACAAAAAAGCTGTCGTCTAGTTATTTTGAATCTAAATTGTTTTATTAAAATTACTAATTGAACTTCTTGACACATTTCCCCTTTCCTCAAAAGAAGAAAAACAACTCATGGATGCAAAATATAATTTACAAACTCGATGTAGTCATCATATTTGGACTACATTTTGAAGCTTTTGTTGTAAGAATACGAACTGATTTATTTGAGAACCATTGGGATGGCTCGCCTTCATAAGTAAAAACGATAAACTAGGAATTGAAAGTGAAATACCGCGTTAAACGCCACATAAATCTCTACTGGATACGATATTGAAACGGTTAAGTATCATAACCTGATGACCAGAGAGGCAAATGTTACACATTGAAGTTTCCAATTTCCGAACAATTTTCGTTTACATGAAGTATCTACCCAGAAAATTCAATTTCTGTCAAGTTGTTTTCGGCATGAAACATACGCTACGACTTTTACAAAACAATGAAATAATACTGCAATTAAGAACCCTGGACAGATTTGTAAGCCAGTTGTGAGTCCGACCTAAATATGGTCCGGCCTAGACATTCCAGTACATACATCAATCTACCTGGAACAGAAAAGACGTTGCTTTCTGTTGCCCTGGTGTTCACATAGCTAAAGGGTAACGGGAAGCAGATTTGTTTGTGATGTTCTATATTTTTGTCCGTCGTCATATAAGTGAAATACCCT